>PVJI01001798.1:0-165893 GCA_004026765.1 Micronycteris hirsuta | reverse complement strand
TCTTTGCTATACTCCATCTGCAAATCAGTACGAGTTGACGTTAGAATCTGAAGCCAGTAAAGGCACACTATTCCTTTCAATTTTTGTCAGGCCAGTATTACGTGACGTTTGCCAGCCCTATTATTCAAAGAAGCTGATTCCAAATGGTCTGCTTTTCCCAAGAATCACTAAAGTACCACTGGATCTCTGTCCAATATTCCTTTTCAGTAAAGCGATATAAGCTCTTTGAAATCAGCTTTCCTGATTTTGGCATTAGCAAATGCAGCAAGCTCGAATTCATCCTGGCCTAGAAGGTGAAACAAAGGTGATGAGGGCCATGGCTGGATTCTGATGAGTTATATGGTCTTAGAAAGTGTCTGAGCTTTAGTTTCCCAGTCCGTAGAACACAGGGATGGAACTGAATGCTCTCTAAGGTAATCTCTAACTAGCACTTTTTTTTTCATTCTAAATTTGGTGTTGACAAATGTTTCTAGAATTCTGGCAGTCTATTTAACTTAGTAACACTCTCCTTTCTACTGAAGTCATTCATTCTCTCTCTTTCTAAGTATATGTATATATGTGTGTGTGTGTATGTGTGTGTGTATATATGTATGTGTGTGTATATGCGTGTGTGTGTGTGTGTATGTGTATCCCTCTACCAGTCCTAGATTTGGCTTGGTTCCCTGGGATAGGGATACTTTAGACCCATTCTGCAATTCTTTCTCATCTTGGGTCTACCCACCTCCCCCAAGGATGGAACACAAATGAATTAGTCATAAAATAAAGATTAGAGAGGCAGATGTGGAAAACATTAGAAAAATATGCTGAGGAACTCAATACTATTGAAAAATATTTAATGTTTGCTGCCTACCTATAAGAAGCTTTTTATTTTGGGCAGCATTGGAAGAAAAGAAAGGGAGAAAAAAAGGAAAAGAAAAATTCTTATTAAAAGCCTACTTTGTTTGAAGTGTGGGGCTAGGCCTATGCATAGGGTTCTAACTTGGTCCTCTCTCGCATTGGTTCATTTAAACTAACCTCAACCGTACGCTTCCATGCCAGGCGCTCAGATGCAGAGGTGAGTGGAACAGACACAAGCTTTTGTCACAGAGGTGAGCTCACTTCATCAGGTAGATATTTATCATCAACTTTATACAAACAAAGTTCTGCTTTTGCAAAACTATAGATTTTTTAAAGACATTTTGAAAATGTGGCCCTTTTTAAAAAAATTCCTCCTAGCCATGAATGTAAAAATAATTGGATATGTATACACATTTTATTACAATGATGATATAAAATATTTTGTCCAAAATTTCCTCACTCCAAGGGTCCAATTTCTTAGTCCTCTAAGTTCTTGGTAAGCAGCTCTTCAGGAAGGCGTTCATGCCATATTGGAAGAGTGAGGCCTAGTGATTTCTCCAAGGTCACAGGCTGAGGTGGCAGAAGCCCTGGATCCAAGGTGTCTGCGGATCTCTGGGAAAGAGACCTGGTTATATTTTTTTCCACCTTCCTGATGGTTGAGTCAGATTTTCCTACGTCTATGTTTCCAGGTATGGAGGGTGGTGTTCTAAACCTAGGCCGGCCTTCTCCAAGGCGGGCCAGTGCTGAATCGACAGAGGCCTCTCTCTCTGGTTTTGGGCCAGTGCCCCGCTCTGCCCCAGAAGCATGCTGCGGATAATTAGATAAAGCATACCTCCCACTGCCCTCAGGGGCTTTGGGCACACCTGCCAGGTCAAATTCACTTTATCTCAGTCAAGCATTGCCTGTCCCTCTGCTGTGGCCAAATGCCCAGACATTTTGCTGTTGTTGAACAAAGCCAAGTAGACAAGAAAATGACCCAAATGCCAGCACTGAGAGAGTTATGAGGTCTAAGGGAAATTTCCGTAAGTTAACATAAGCAAATGAGAAAGCATGGCTTTCCTTCTACTCATAAATCAGCCTTGTCACCCAGTCCATGAAATGCCACGGCAGCCAGGATACCCAGATTTGGCCACCGCAAAGGGAAGCAACACGGGCAGTTGGCTAAGGCCCAAGGGCCTAGGCGTGAGGAATAAAGCAGAGCCCATTTCTTCTGCTGCTGGTCTTGATTCTGAACACTTCCAAGAGTGCTCTCCCTGTGTCTCTGTCTTTACCCTTGTTCTGGTCCCCATCCTGGACTTCCTTTAAGCTTTTAAGGAGCTTACGCTCAGCTCCTTATTCACGTGTTCTACCCCAGAAGGTTGACACACACAGTAGACATTTGACTCTTGCTTCTGAGATGGCAGTGCTCATCCACACCCTCATGTTGCAGATATGGGAGCAGGAGGTTGGAAGTTTCTCTGATGCCCTAGTGGAACCTAATGAAAACCTGTGGCAAGTGGTCGTCTGGGGGATATTTGTGACACCTGCTCTGAGCATCATGCTCCTGTGGGCAACATTTCCTCTTGGTGAGAAGTTCTTCATGGTCTCCATTGTAGAGCAGAATCAACAACATAGCCCTCTGCAACTTTTTTCAGGGCCCCAGGGTACCTGGGAGAAGCACCAATGCTTTATTAGAATGCTACAGAGGGCAAGAGTTTCTGGCACTGTACATCTGTGATCGCACTCCTTAAAGGAAGGCTTTAGCATTCTCAACCATCGTGCTTGGGCCAGCCTCAGCCATAAGCATCCTCCTCCTGGGGGGCAAGTGAGTTGTGCTGCTGGTGAAAACATAAGAGGCAGAGCCCATGAGGGGCATGGGGGGCTTTTGGTAGTGGACTTCCAGGGAGAAACGATAGATCCCAGCACTAACATTGCGAAGTTGCTTTAGGATCTTAAACAACTCTTTGTGTTTCAGTTTTCTCATCTGTAAGATAATGCTAATATAATGACACCTACTTCACAACCTTGTTTGTGAATTAAAATGAGATATGCTCATAGGTGTGCTGGGTAAATTATATAAAACCTTACAGTGGGATATCTTATTATCATTGTCTTAGCAAGCTCCCATATTGAGGAATTATGTATAAAAGTGGTTTGGGTCAGACTTGAAATTAATTAGTGCATCAATGTATAGATAATGGATTTGGAGGAGGTGCTGATCACTCCCTTCTAGCCCATGGAGACTTTGGACCCCAGCCTCTAACTAAGCCTACAAACCTATTGTTAGATTTATTCCTTATACAATGAGTCTCTTATTATAATATAAATTCCACTGGCAAGAGTATATCACGAACTTTTTTTTTTTCAATCAATAGAGGACATTTTAGATGTCTGGGATGAATAGTTACTATAAAAGTTCTAAGAACAAACATTGTCACCTTCTAATTTGCCCTTGTCACAGGGATGAGGTGGAGTCAGGGCTGCAGACTGAATCTCAGAATAAGAACAATAGATGCAGCTTCAAGGAGAAAGAAATTTGAGATACGAACCCTGTTTTTGATAGAAAGAAGATTAACGACCATACAGTTGACAATTTCTCTTCACCTGATTGTAGTTTTCTGTCAGTGCTTCAGAGAACATGCTTTCCCGAGTCACCTAGGTGTGTCTCTGTGTGTGGCCGGGGAGAGGACGCATTGCAGAGAGTAGTATTGTGGGGTTGAGGCCCCACCTTGCTAATTTCTCTGGAAAACTTCTAATTCAAGTCCCAAAGCAGAGAATTTTATTTGCATCTTTCTGTTGCTTTTATTTTCCATTACCGGACATAAAAATATATGCAGAGAGGGGCTACTCATTATCTCCCTGCATAAAACATGTAATGCCATATAATTTTCATCTTCAAAATAAGGAGGGCTTGTAGCATGACATAAGGAGGAATGTGCTGGCTTTGCAGCCAGACAGACTTGGGTTCATAGGCTCTATGGCTCTATGACTCTAAGCTCTTTGACTTTGGGTAAGTTAGTTAACATTTCTGAGCTTTAGTCTCCTCATCTGTAAAGTGGGGGTAACGTTACTGATGTCTGATTAGTCTTGTGATGTTTAAATGAGATAATACATTCAAAATGTCTGACACATAGGAGAGATCCCAAAGTGCTCCCAATGTCCTTTTACGATTCAGAGCCATAGGAATGGTGAGAGGTCACAGAGAGGAAATGGAACTGAGTTCTCCAGACCTATGCACCACTTTCCCTAAAGTGCTTCGCAAAGCTCACCCTGATTCACGATATATATCTGATGTGGAATTCAGTGAGAATCTTTGCTTAAAGAAATCTTTGATCAAAACGCTTCAGTGGCTCAATGTCTTATCTAAGCATATCTAAACTCTTCTGCCAGTTTCTCAAGTTCTTTTATAATCATGTCAACTGGACCTACCCAGCCCAATTTCTTACTGTTCTCCACAATTCTCCCTCATACATCTGTTCATCGGTATGGTAGATCGTATTTTCCAAATATATTTCTGGTCCCCACACTCTTCTAGACCCTCTCTCCTAAACAGACGCAGCCTATTTTCTATCCCCCTTGAATCTGGGCAGGACTTTGTGACCCCCTTGTGAATAAAAAGAAATGGATGTACCAGCTGCTGTGTGACCTAGTGACTAGGCTGTAAAAAGTGATCAGGCTGCCTGCTCCTGCTGCTTTCTCTTTCTCAGGATGCTCACCGTTGGAGCCCGGATACCTTGCTATGAAGGCACTGAGCTGCCACGTAGAGAGGCCATGTGTGAAAGTCCAGCTGGCAGCCCTTAGCTGAGATCTCAGCAGACATCCAGTGTCAACCACCAGACACTTGTGAACCAGTCTTCAGGGGGTTCCAGGCCCCAATCTTGAGCTGCCCAGATACAGTGATTGGAGGAGAAATGAGGCATCTCCAGCAAGCTTTGCCTAAATTGCGGCTTCATGAGAAAAATTAACGTTACCATTTCAGCTATTAAGTTTTGGGGTGGCTTGTTACATAACAATAGATAATCAGAACAACTGGGGAGTACTGCTTTCCCTTTTCATTTACAGCTTTTTGGTGGGGTAAAAGCCATTTCTCAAGCTTTTACTTGGAAGGAAAATGAATGCTGGGCACACTGCAAAAACTACAAAAACGGTCTTTAGCAATCATCTAATCCAGTAACTTAACGGCCAATCTCAGAGCCAAATTTTTAGAGAAGAGATATGCTGGGCGCTCTTTCTTGTGATTCTGATGAAAAAGACCTAGGGTGGTGCCAAGGAATATAGTCAAAAGCCTTCTGGTGAGTAACTAGATTTGGAATCCACTGATAGGGGTCACTCTTCTAATCCTAAAGATGCTGAAATAGGCGCAGACGCAGGAATGAACTTGTCTTAGGTAGCAGAGCAAATGAGCAGAGCTGCAGGTGGAAGTCATCTCTTCCGTTTCTCATGCTGGCTCGTCTTTGAAAACACCTTTCTTCATAGATAACTCAACGTAGTCGGTGAGGGGTATTCACTTATATCCGGCGCCATCTAGTCTTCAGAGAAACTCTACAGTACATCTCTCTCTGCCCCAGAACACAGACTATTTTTTTTTCAAGTGGATGAAATGTCCCCATGCTTTTGCAAGGTCTGGGGTAGGAAGGGCTCAGGAAGACACTGCAGGAGGGATACATGGTGGCGTAGAGATGACTGTTTTCTCTTTGCCTGACTGCCAAGGTCAGTCTCCCCACACAGACGTGTTTCTTCTTTCATCTGCTTGCAAAGGCTGAGTTAGACGCGAACTGTAAAGGTTGATCTCCACATCTCCAGCTGACACGCTCACAATGTACTCGAGAGTGAAGCGCCGCAGGGAAAAATGGACGAGGTGAAAACCATTTCCGTTGCGCCAGGAGGAAGGTGACAGATCGATCAAGGCAGGTTGTGGACGAATGAATGAAGTCGGTCAGTTGGAAGTCCTTCCTTGCAAAAGACTCCTTTATGCTCTTCCATGTTGTCAGCTAGTTATACATTGATTTTTGAAAAAAAACCAAGAATTGTCCAGTGTCTGGCTTCACCAAAACCAACTCTCGGCCTGACCTGGCCACAATTTGACTTTTAAACCTTGAATTATTTTTTGAAATTTCCCCAGGATGGACTTTTTATTCTTATTCAGTTGGTTTCGGGGTTACACACTTTCCTCTGAAACTTGATTAAAAAAAAAAAAAGACAGAGATTTATCTTTTTATTTTGGTTAGGGCTTATTTTATGTTTTTCACTGGCAACCGAGATTGCTGTTTGAAAATTTTTCTTTTGCCAAAAACTCTTGGTTTTTAAATGGATGTGGTTCCATTTTTAAACCAAGAGGGTATTGCTGTGGGATATTGTATCTCATCTTCTTCTCCTTGGTCTTGACTTTCTGGGTTAAGGGAACATGAGTAACCAGAAAGAGTTGCTCTAAGGACAAGTTAGTTACTTCCTCCTCCTCAAAATGGAAGCGAGGCAGATGGAATGGTCATCAGAGCTCATTAACCGCCTCCCCTGTTGTAACTTCACAATTGGGAATTTCCCCCACCCCTCAGTTTGTAAGATTTCTCATTTATATTTGGTTTGCTGTTCTTCTTAATTTATATTTGGCTGATTTTTCTCCTGATTGGTAAACTTTTCTTATTTACATTTGGTTTGCTTAAACTTGATCATCTCTGTGGGTACTTTCTTGAGGTTTGTATGTTTTGTGTTGGTACTAATTTGAACTTTTAATAATAATAGCTAATCTATCTGAATGCTCACAATTGTGTCAGGCACATTTTATTAATACAATCATTATTTTGTTTAGTCCTCACAATACACTGGTAAACCAGATGGTATTATTATTTCCATTTCAGAGATGAGAAAACTGAAGGAAGAAGTGAGGATATGTAAGTTGCCGAAGAAGACGAAACTGGTAGAAGGGCTTAATCATTTACTATTTTGCCTTAGTAATAAATTTACTTTTCCTGTCTTCTGTGTGTACTTTAGGTTCTGATTGTACCTTAGTTAAGATTCAAGAGGGGGATTGAAGTTGTTGTATTCAATAGTCATTAGAATCACCTGGAAGGCCTGTTAAAACACAGATTGCCAGGCTCTGCTACTGGTTTCTATTTAAGGAGGTCTGGAGAGGGCTTGAGAATTCATATTTTCAACAGGTTCTCGCATGGTGTAGATGCTGCTGGCCTGGGACAGCCCTTTGCGAACCACTGGTTTAGCTCATTCCTTCTAGGTAAAGTTAAGACCTTTCTACTTACGGAATTCCATCTAAATGTGGCAAGTTAATATATCGCAATCAATTAAGGAATTCTTGTACCTTTTTTTGCTTCCTACAAACATAATCATGCATGATTTATAATTTCTCTTTTATCTTTCTAAAGATGACAGTGGTGTCAACCTCAGCCAAAAGCTGTTTCCTCAAGTTCGAGCAACACCTTTGGCTGAATGGGCCACAGGCGGCTCTTACGCAGAGAACTGGAAGGTCGATTCTTCTAAGTCTGGAGTCGGGCGCATCAGTCTGTAGTCCACCCAGTCAAAGGCCTTGTCTAATCCTAATGGTTCAAAAACTGCAGACTATTGCTCTTTAGATGAAACCATTTTCTAGCTTTATTACAGCAGACGCACAGGGGTAGCATGGGTCTAATTTTACTAGGGAGGGATGATTTTTCCCAAGCCTTTCTAGTCTTTGTTTTCAGTTCATTGATCATTCTCATGGTTGGCAGTCAAATTTTATTTTCTTTACTTTTATTGTTGACACTTACTATAGATGTCTCCATTTTCTACCCCTCTGTCAGAGCCAGTTTGGCTCCCTGTTACATTTGGTCTCTTGGTATAACTTTGAATTGATGTGTGTTAAGTGATGTATTATGTGAGGTACTCAAGAAATACATGACAAGATCAGAGAGATGAGAGGATCCTAGGAGTCCCAACCATACAGTGTATGGGTAGGAGATCAACACTGGTATGAGAGGTGGGCAAGATGCCCAAAGGGCATTGTGGTGTGAAAAGGCCCAGGGGTGTCCCCGAGACACATCACTGCCCTTCACTGACGGCGCCACCATCTGGTAACTGTGGGGTCAGGAAATGGCGATGTGATTTGAACTGTTGGTATGTTTTGTAACTCTGAGAAGTGCATGGTGTTTTGGGTTGCTTTTAATACAACGGATCATTCAATGATAAGGCATTCAAGTTGGCAATTTCAAAGACCTTCCAAAGCACTGCGATGCCTCCTGCACCAGGAGACTAGATTCAGAGTAAAAATGGTTTGTGCTTCGACGCTTAAAAGTATGATCTTGGGCAAGTCATTCAACCTTTCTGAGTGTCATTTGTTTCATCTGTAAGAGAGAGAAAGAACATTTGCTTCACAGGAAATTTGTGTAGATAAACTTAAGTGAGATAATATATTAAAAAGCATGGTGCCTGGCTATATATTTAACTTCGAAGTTTTGTCATTATCTGATCCTCAAAATTAATTCAGCTTTGTATCTCACATTCTAAAAAGTTACCTCAGCCCTAGTCAGACTGGTTTCTCACAGTGCCATGAAGATGCCACTCTGTTCTCCTTGCCTTTCTCAAAAGCATCCATGCATTTTACTTGCTGAGCGCCTCCCAGCGAGTGAATTTGTGAATATGTGAATTTGGCATCTCCCAGTTTAGTTCCATTTAACCACTCTTCCTGGCAGCAAAGGAGTCAGCGTGAGGAGGGGGACTGACCCTGCGCAGATATAGAGTCAGTGTGAAATCACTCAGTCACTAGTTCCCGCCCCTCTACTCTATCCATCCCTGGCTGGGCACTGAACTTACCAAAGAAATAAACATGTGGGTCCTACCTGCCCTTAGCTTCTGGCATCGGTCAGGGATGCTAACTCTAACTGCACACTGCTGCCTGCAAAATGTTCCCAGCAGAGCAGAACCTCAAAACCTGGGAAATGCTCTGTGTCAAATCTGACGAAGGAGCCTCTAAATGGTGGGGCAAACGAGCACCATAGATTTCCCATAGAACTAAGTAGGGCATGCTGCAGTCATAATGAGAGTATTTATCCTTCTCGTCTGCCAGCTTATCGACTGATAGATTGGCCAATACTGCCTGTTTCATTATGGATTTGCCATTATATTTCATCCTCTTTTCTTCTACAGCTGCTTTAGAGATCATATTTATTTTGTACTTTGACCTGCCCCTGTATAAGCTGTCTGAACCCTTATTAACTGCTAGCAAAGCTGCCCCGTGGTAAATTTCTGGAGACCTCTGTGTCCCAAATAGATGTGTCATAAAGAATATTTTTATGAGATTCTTCTCGGATATATTTTTTTGAGGTTGAAATAAGTAAACTGTGGTACAATAGATGAAAAGCGTGTAGTGCGAAAGCAGTAATTTATTGTGCTCAATCATGATGGTGCCAAGAGGAGCCCTTCATTTTGTCCATGGCATGGTGTCACACACATACTTATTTATTGTTTGCCGCTAATCTGTGAGCTAGGTTTTATTGTCCTGTGTCACACACATACTTATTTATTGTTTGCTGCTAGTCCGTGAGCTAGGTTTTAGTGTCCTGTTTGGTAAGTGAAGTCGCCGGTTTTCGGGGAGATTTAGTAAGTGCCCGAGAAGCACAGAACTGGAACCTCAGACTTTAGGTCTGTGCCCAGTATTGTATCCCTCTGTGTCCTGTGGGGCAGGTGGAGCTGGCTCTGAAATCACGCACTAAATCCACTCTCAGAGTGCTGCTGTGAAATGCGTGTGCAGTGCTGAGCACTGGCTCGGTTCTTAGAAAGCACCTATTAAACAGCAGCTGTCCTCAATAAAAGGTGCAGTCAGCCGGATCTGGAGCTTTTTGTCATTTAAGTTTATCCTCTTGAGCCCAAGACTCTCCCTGTTTCCGTTTTCATGATGAATTAAAATCGTTTCTAGCAGGTGTGTTTCACTATTTATGAAGGAACCATGGCCATGATCATTCTTAAAGCGGAATTAGAGGGTTTCTGTTCTTCAGGGGCCCTAGTAACAGTGTTTGGGATGTCTGCCACAATCATAAAAATAAGCACTATTTTTCTGAGGAGCCTATCAGGAGGATTTCGTTAGATATAGATTCAGTTTTAAAGAAACACACATATGCAAATTTTGGTTTACAAAAGAAAGCAATATGGTGTAGTAGAGTTGTCAGAAAGTGCTTGTCCAGGGTGTACAGCAAGGTCATGACCCCAGCCTCCTGTGTCCTGGGATTGCTTCTGCTGTCACTGCTCGAAGGTGGCCTTGGGCAAACCTACATTTTTCTTAAACTCAGTTTCCTCATATGAAAAATGTGACTAATTCCTGTGCTGCTTCTCTCCCTGAGGTGCTTTAAGAATGGAAAAAATAGGGTCCCGGTTCGATTCCCAGTTGGGGCACATGCCTGGGTTGCAGGCCAGGTCCCCAATGAGGACCATGTGAGAGGCAACCATACATTGCTCTTTCTCCCTCCCTTCTCCTCTCTCTGAAAATAAATAAATAAAATCTTTAAAAAAAAAAAGAATGGAAAAAGGTTTATGACAGTGTTTTTAAGGAATTAGGACATGCTCTTTGGGGCATTATAACTGTTATTTACATATAATAATAATGATCACATTGGAGTCTTTACAGAAAAATGGTAATTGCTTAGTCCCATTACAAGTTTTCCTTTTATTTGTGAAAGGCAGTGTGGTATACTAAAATGAATTGATAGGCAGTTTTATTTGAATATTACATTCCATTGTGTACTAGTTGTATGAATTAGTAATTCATTGAACTAGTAGCTCTATGATGCGATTTTATTATCTGTAAGTTTTGGATAATAATGCGTACCTGGCAGAGTGTTGTGGGGCCACGTGAGTGCTTGCAAATCAGGTACCGAAAAATATGAAAATTAATATAGTTGAAAGATTTGCTGCAGGTCAGATTTTTCCAGCATTAGCAACTGCCTGCATATGAGCAAGTATTTAACAATGGAGAGAAGGAGGCAGATAAGCTTAACTTTGAAAAATTGGAAGTCATGGCCAATGGGAGGTCATATCAATTATCTTAGAGAGTATAGTGCCAATCAGTGGGATATTTTTTATCTGACTTATAAAATTTCTAATTATGTGTGATGTCTGTACCAACAATCATTTTGCATAGAGAGTTTATGTGTACTAGGAGTTCCCTGACTTTTCAGCCAGGTGGATTTGCTGTTAAGTGAGGACCGAAGGCTAAAGCGGAGGCTGGCGGACAGCAGGAAGGTGTGCCATCCTCAACCAGGTCTAGCCATTCTTTCCCCTTCCAGCTATTTCAGCATCATTTTACTTCGAATCCCTGTGGTCCCTTGTACATTAAGCCTAACTATCCCATTGAAACTTTTATCCAGTTTCACATGCAAATAAAGACTATCCTCTCTGCTCCATTTATTCCCTTTCCTCCAACCATTTTAACAAAATGTATGAGACCATTACTGACTGTAATAATGATAAACTTGCACACTCTTTACTTTGAGAAAAGCTTCTACAATATTCACATATTATTCTTCATTAAGTATAATGGAAGAAAACAAATGTGAGAGCATGTGTATGAAAGAAAGAATTGTGGCTCCATCTGAACCAGTGTGTATGCTGATGGGGGGATGTGAAAGGAGGAGGGTGCTG
Organism: Micronycteris hirsuta; assembly: GCA_004026765.1. NCBI lineage: Eukaryota > Metazoa > Chordata > Mammalia > Chiroptera > Phyllostomidae > Micronycteris > Micronycteris hirsuta. The sequence goes on along the minus strand of PVJI01001798.1, from coordinate 154,457 downwards.
TGGAAGTGAAAATACACATGAAAATTATCGGTGAGGAACAGAGAGAGGAGCAGAAGAAACCAGTGTGGTGAGAAGAATACTACCAGGTATCCCAAACTCGTAGGAAGTGGAAATGCATCCGTCTGTGTGCACATTGGTCTGTGAAGGACATTGGTGTTGCTTGAGGGCTTTGTTCTCAAAGCTATGGGTGGAGAGATTTCCTGGGTGACATTGATGGGAATTTGAGGTTCTTTTTCTTTACAAGTCAATATTTGAGGCATCTAACCCTAACATATCTGGGAAGAGATTAATGGCTTATGACTAATTCCTTGTTATTGATGGGCAGAAATAAGAGAGAGAAATGGAATTCAGAAGTAATCTTCAAATTTTCTTTTAACCCATAGTTTCAAAGGGCAGAATTGTTAACAAGTAGCAGAACTGATGGATTTAGTGTTGCCTTCTACCTGCCTGGCACATCTCCCAGAAAAGAAACTAATTCACTAATGCAATGGCCCAAATCAGATAGTAACAGGGATGGTGGAAGGATCAAAGGCCTTAGAAATATCCATAATTTGTTGCTGAACTGATTTTTAAGTATCCTTTTATCATTCTTGGACAATTAGTAGTTTGAAGTGGAAAAAATGCCTCCTCACTATCTCAGAACTATATATGGCACCATTTATCCTATTGGGTACTATATGGAGTCCCCAGTCTGGCATCCTTTGTTCTACTTTCTTCCGCAACTTTCCTGAAAAAACACTTTACCTCGGCAAAACTGAGTTAGTCCCTGTTTCACAGCTACATCTTTGCTTTATCAGAAATTCTTTTCACCATTCTTTTAAGTCACTCAGTTTCTTGAATATCCAAGTCAACTTTTGTCTTCTCCATGAAGCCCTTCTATAATCCAAGGTTCACCCATTCCTAAATTTTGGACGTTGGCCCACACCTTGTAGAGTTACAGATGTTCCCTACCTGCAGGCTCCGTCCTGCCTGGTACTTCCAGGAAGGAAGAATGACAAGAGCCTCAAGTCTACCGTATTCTGGATTTCAGCTCAGTCTGTTTTCCACAGGCTGGGGGTCCAGCATTCTAGGGAATGAGCACCTACATCTCAGTCTTTATAACTGTCTCCTCTTTACTCCTTCCCTCGTGGGGTCTCTGTTTATATACTCTTCTGCCTCAGTTTTTCTGCCTAGCATTTCAGGATTTTTTCTGAGTTTGCATCCATTGTTGGATGCAGATTGATTTGGATTGTGCTGGCAGCCTGCTTTTGCAGATTGTGGGGCTAGATGTTACTCCGGCTCTCTCTCTGTTCTGCAAAATGAATGATCACCCAGAATGATCTTCCATCTTTTTTCAAGTGGCATTTAATTCCTAGTCTCCTGCTAACTGTATGACCATTGGGATATTACTAAATCTTTTTAAGCCTTACTTTCTTCGTGTGGAAATTGGCACGTTAATAATATCTGCGTCATAGGACTGCTGGGAGGATTTGTTAATCCTTGGGACAATGCCTGCCACACAGTATATGCTCAAAAATATTAGCTGTTATTATTGTTTATATCCTTAATATCATTATTAATATGCCATATCTGTTGAGCTATAGTCTTGGAATTAAAATCTTCTGCTTGAATCACACCCAAACTTGCCACGTTTGGACAATGATGATTGCCTCTCTCACTGTGATTTTTTCTCACCCCTCATTCTAATCCTTAGATTTTTCTTCTTCTGCAGCTTAGATCTGTCTCATACTTACGTGTACATGAATTGTGATGCTATAGGACTTTGATATTTTTTTTTCTTAAGGCACTTTGCCTTCAAACTTACTTGCTTAGTACAAATTTTTTCCTTAGTACACATTGCCTTCAAACTTATTTGCTCATTTTTTTTCTTCTCTACTAACTTGTACACTCCTTGTGGTGAGGGACCTTATCAATTACAATCTGTATTGCTTAACATATGTTATATGTGGAAGACCCTCCATGTGTATGTCTAAATAATTGAAAGATTGGCCATAGAAAATATACCAAACATCTGAAAATTTAACCCTTCACACTTCAAGTCAACATAGCTATTGTAAATAAGTGTTTATACTTCTAATTCCAGGGTCATCAAATATTTATAAATTGCCAATCCCCAATACCTTAAAATAATCCAGCTAAACTAAGTTCAACAAGTACATATTGATACTTAACAAAGGCTAACTGCTGTATTAGACTTTGATGATAACAAATAAAAAACAGATTTAGTTACTGCCCTTCAGCATATATGACAACAAAGAATAAAATATAAATTTAAATTCTGAGGTGTACCATTTAGTCAGTCAGTCATTTAATAGCTGTTTGAATATGTATTATGCTCCTAATGGGAGAAATGAAAACCAATAATTCCTGGAACATGACACAGAAACTCACCATCAAGGTGACACATTCTAGCATACATGATATTACCCCTTAAGGTTTTCAAAGCTGTTTTCTGAACATTCCAGAAATTTTGCAGGATAGGCATGGCAAGCCCAATTAAACCATGTTTTCAGATGAAGAAATCAATAAATAGACTAAGAGACTTGTCCAAGATCACATAATGAGTAAATAGCACAGTTAGGATTTAGAAGGCAGATAGCTACAACATCAAATAATCAAATAACATATCAGGTTAAGCCATGTAAAAGTGGCATTTTTGTTCATCAATGCTGATTGAACATTGCTAGTTTCATATGGCTATAATATAAATAGGATCTCTATAGTTTCGGAGAGATATGGAAAAATCATGGGAAAAGTATTTAAAGTAAACACTGGAAATTGATACAACTTTATTGAAAGAGAACAATCAAATAAGTAAAATGAATAACATGTTTGGCAGAAATTCTGAAGCTTTATCTGAGGCAACCTTGAATGAACCATTTCATTAGATTTGAAATCAAAATGTGGACATATTGAGCTTAGGTCATGGCGAGTCTTAATTAAAAAAAAATGTCTAACAAAATTTTGTGTGGTGTTTGGTAGGTCCTGGAGACACTTTCTTATATTCAAATAAGAATACAGAAGCCATGAGCCAGGAAGGATGTTGACGTGAATTCATATGCAGCGTGTGGATGCACCAGATAAATCAGACTGGAGAGATACTGGAGTGTCAAGTTCAGACGTTTAGGGATGACAATGTTTGTGGTGGTCTTAGAAAGCAGAAGGAAAGCTATAATTGAGAGTCATTTCATGGGAAAAAACCAAAATAATTTGGTAATTGATTTTGTGTAGTGAGTAGGGAGAGAGAAAAATCAAAGGTGATTTGTAGGACTGAACCCCATGTGACTAAAAAACAGAGGTCACTAAAAATAAAGATGGAGTTACAAACACAAAATAGAAATTTAGGAGGACGAGCTTGTTTGAGAAAGAAAAGGCAATATGGTGAGTTTCATTTTGGAATTTGAGCAGCCAGGATTTAATAACAAGTATCTAATAGGTGACTGGAAATGAGTTATCATTCTACGGAGGTTGGGAATGGAGACAGGGCTGTAAAGGCGATGATTGAAACCACGGCATTAAATGAGCTCCTTGAGACAGATGGCATTTTACAGGATGGCAGTCAAGAATAATAATTTAAAATGCCTAGATGGGAGAACATGCAGAAAGCACAACCAGGCCAGGAGACAGAGCAGGAACATTCAGAAAAGTGTCTCCATAGAAGTAAGTTCATCAAGATCTAGTGATGGCTGACCCTATCAAATTGTCTTAGCTAACTCAGTGACATGAGGGTACAGAAAGGGCCATTTTGGGACTATTTGGTAATTAGGGTGCCAGAGTGGCCCACAAAGGATTTTTTTTTATCTGTGTAGTAGTTCAATGGAAGACAGAATGCTAAAGTTTAGAGAATAAGTGATGAAAAAGTAAGAGCAAGGAGTGAAGGGTACCATGCAACATGGCTTGTTAAGATCTAGGAGTCTAACACTATTGGAAAAAAGTTGGTCTGACCAATACTTGCTATTTAATTATTTTGAAAGTTATTTTTGGGCTATGTTTCTTCAATATAGATATTTGAAGGTCCAAGAAATCCTCAAGGTTCTGTCTTTTCTGTCAAATTCGGCAGAAAGTAGATGAAGGTTTCCAAAGGTATTAAGGGGAGAGATAGAGTGTGATTGTCAAAAAGCGACTTTTCTTTATGAAAGTGTGCAAAAATAAATGAAATGGAGTAACAAGTGCTATCCTGAAAAACAAGTTCTTAGGTGATAGAAATACTGGGGCAATTCTTTCTGGTGAAATCCATGATGTTTTAATAGCTTTCCCTGTGGCAACCAGTTATACTATATTTTAGTAGTAATTTAGATATTCTGGGTTATTGAAAGAACGTAGTTGATTGTATATGATCAAAGCGATCAGAGAAATATAAAGACAGATTTTTCCCCATGTGGCATGTGGAATTATTTCTTTCATTTTAGAGTAACATATACAGGTAACTTCCTTATATTCTGTTAGAAAAATTTATATTCATGTATACATAAAATTATGGTTTTCCTTTAAATTGCAACCAAGGTATAAGCCATAAGTGAATTGCTCCATTGATGACAAAAAAAGATAAAATTAACAATTTAGAAATCTTAGCATTTCTCCATGTCAGAAACAAATGTGTTTGGTGTCAGAAGTATAAAGTAACATTTTGTTCAAAACCATTTTTCTTCCATTAATAGGATAGGGTCACTTCTGTACTGAATAATATGTAGCACAAGGATGCTCTCTAGAAAAAATATAGATAAATCTGGTGTGAAAAATTATACTATTAGCACATATAATATGGCAGGCACTATTCTAAGAATGTTAGGTTAGATATATTAAGTTGCTTCAGCCTTCTGATATCCTTATACAATAACCCCTCATCATATAGATGAAGAAATTAAGATGTGATGATGGGAAGAGGTTATTTGTTAGAAGTCAGTAGAGCTGAGATTTGAACCCACACAGTCCAGGTTTAGGATAGAAGCTCTTAACCATTGCACTATGTGACTGCAAAGGCCACCAACGTTCTTCAACTAAAAAATTTGCTTTGAAATGATCTCACAGTAAGAAGCTAAACAGAAGTAATGGGGTGACTGCATCTAGATTCACTCTATGAAAGTGGAATCAGGGCAGATAAAAAGACCGCTACTTTCCTTGGGGATAAATTGACTGTGGCAACTGTAAACTCCTTATCTTGGAAGGTAGACTATTATACTAGGAAAAGATAGTATCAACAAAATCTCCTCTGGAAATGAAGGAATTGAATTTCTTTGCACTTGCTGTATCACTACCAACCCTGTAATGGTATCTCCACCACTGCATTTCATTGTGGGAAGTTTGAACTTATTTCAGTTACTTTACCAGTTTTATTGTCTGCTTATTAGCTCAATGATAAAATCCCAACCAACAGGCAAATTAGGGCATGGATCCCCTGCCCCGTATGCCACAAATGGAGGACAGTACACGTATGGGAAGGTCACACCTGAGTATCAGAAATGGTAGGTCGGGGGACGCCTGCTGGGAAGAGGGAAGAAGTAGTAGGGCGGACTGTAGGAACTGGACTACCCGGGGAAGTGGGGGATGAGTCTTAGAATGAGGCAGTTTCTCAAGCTGTCAAGAGAGTCAAGTTTGTTCAAACTTTCTGGAAGTAGAAAAATGATGGGCCCAAACTACTAGGAGTCTAAATACATTTGACTTTCATTAGTGTTTCTGTCCATATTCCTTGGGAACTGCCTCCCTGTCACATAACCTGCCCCTTGGTGGTCTGTGCTTTGCAGGAGGCAGAGCGGCTGGTAATGCTCCTAGTAGTTACATTTTTGGTCTTAATTTTAAGTTCCCAGAAGGCAGCATCTAGGGCTTTGTTTTTTTCATGCCATTGTGCAGTGTCTATTGTAAGAGACTGGCTAAGCAATTGGAGTGCCAGGTGTGGAGCTGGGTCTGGTAGGAGTATGTGATGAAAAGTAGTTAGAAAGCATGTAGTAGTTAGAAAGAGTGATATTCATAGGGAAAAAAAGGTCCTTTCTTAGACAATGTAAATTGTTTTTAGGATGTAATATGCCATTTTGAAACATTGTACTTTATTATTCTAAATAGTGCACTCATGGGTTGACAAACTTTTTCTATAAAGGGCCAGATAGTAGGTATATCTATTCTAGGGTTTGCAGGTCATATGGTTTCTGTTGTAACTGCCCAACTCTGCAGTCATGGTGTGAAAGTCACAACTGATAATACAGAAACAAAAGGGTGCAGCTGTGTCCCGATAAACCTTCATGTCATACAAAACCGAGTTGTGGACCACATTTGGTCTACAGGCCTAAGCTGTAGACTCCTGGTTTAGTTCATGCACATTTAACTCATCAACATATATGTACACATATACCTTCTACATGTACATATGGGGACTAAAAACAGTAACTCCTCATGGAATCTTTTTTCTTAAAGTGTTTCTTACTTTGATCAGACTTACGACCTGACTATAAATTTATCATTTATATATTAAACATCTTTTTGGTCAGTGCTGTAGCTCCTTCTCTCAAGAACCTCCCGGCTGGTGAGGAATATATAGATCAACACAAACGCAATGTGACAGGGGCTGTGATGGCTTTATGTATTATAGGCTGAGGGCAATACAGAAAACCAATAACTAATTCCTTTTGAGAATGAGATGCCTGAAGGGAGTCTTCAGAAACTGGTGAGATTTAAGAGTTAATCAGAGAAAGAAGAGGATAGAACACATGTGAATGGGATCAAGAGATGTAGGGAGAGGAGTTATACGAGGGACCAGACCACAACAGGTTTGCGTGTCTTTCCAGAGAGTTTTCTTCTGAGAAACAGAGTCCTGTTCAATTAAAATGCCACATCTTCTGTTAAAACCTTCCACAGATTTCCTGTACATTTTTGTGTTTCTTTTGCTGCATTGCCTTCTACATAGTGTTATAATTATTCTCCATTTGTCTTCTTCATGCCTATTTTATTTAATTTTCCTAGAAAAGAGAACTCTGTCTTACGTAAATCTGTATTCTCTCTTAATTTATAGGTTCCATGCCTAGCTGAGACTTTATTTTTTTTTTAAGATTTTATTTATTTATTTTTAGACAGAAGGGAATGGAGGGAGAAAGAGATGGGGAGAAACATCAATGTGTGGTTGCATCTCACGTGGCCCTCCTGGGGACCTGGCCTGCAACCCAGGCATGTGCCCTGACTGGGAATCAAACCGGCAACCCTTTGGTTCACAGCCCATGCTCAATCCACTGAGCTACACCAGACAGTGCGCCTAGCTGAGTCTTGAGGCCTTGTTTACTACTTAAATTTGATTCCCACTCAGGTCTCAGGTCCTCCTACCTCAGTTTTGGCTACAACTTTAAAATGGGCTCTTCATTGTCTATTTCAGTTTTGTTCCTTATTCCCAGCCCTCAGCCCTGACACACAGGTATGACTCTAGAATGATGGATATTGACAGTTCCATTAAGAAAAGTCGTTCAAGAGATGATGACTATATCAAAATGCAGCAGATGCCCAGATTAGGTGCACAGAGACTGTAAACAGTTAACTAAGGCAGGAATTCTGAGATTTGTCTTTAAAAGGGCTATTCACTCTTTCATTTTCAATTATGTGCTTGAAAAGTAACTTAACTTGAGATGAATAAGGAGAGCAGAAAGTGATCTTCTGGAATTGTGTTTTATATTGTTGTTGGTAACTAGAATATGTTGTTCAACGTTCAACTGGAAGACATGGGGAGGGAAGGGTTGGTGACGATGAACTAGATTCAGAAAGGAATCTGTGAGCACAAAGAATGGAATTGAAGTCACACAATATTATTGAACACCAACTCTGTACCATACGCTGCAATGTGATCCCAATCTGGAAACTAGAGGATCGTCAGAGATAGGGCCCTGGCCATCACGGAGTGTGCATGTAATTTCCTCACTCAGAAATATGAGGCTATCTTTGGTTCAGGAAAAAGAGTGGTCTTTTGTTTTGGAAAAATCTCTCCAGGACCTGAAAGGTCCACTGGCTGAAAGAGATGATCATTATCCATACAGTGGGGTGAAGGCCAACACCTCTAAAATACACTTAGTTGTGCTTATGAACTAGACCTGCAGAGACATTCTTAGATAAAGTGGTAGACACAGATGCAGTTAGTAGAAGATTAAACAATGACCTCTGGAGGACTCAGGACTGAGTTTTGCCGGGCAAGGGTTGAGTTGCAGATGTCACCATAGCAAACTATTTGATAGGTTTCTAGACCAAAAGAAAGAGAGATAACTGTTATTTGTCTACTGTGGCAGACTTTATTTTCCAAAGTTGGCTGTCCTGCATGCTCTTCTGCAATGAGACTTTGCTGCTGTCTCTTTGATAGGTGGAGACTGATTCCCATACCCTTCACTATGGGCAGACCTGTAACCAATAGAATGTAGCAGAAGTGATGCTGCATGACCTTTGAGGCTAGTTCGTGGAAGGAGAAGCAGCTTTCTCCCGGCTCACTGTTAAACTCGTGCTTGAAGCTCAGAGGCACTGTGTCAAAAGTTGCACTGCGCTGAGCCTGTCATGCCTTTCCAAATCCCTGACCCACAGAATCCACGGTGTAGTGTAGTGGTGATGGTTTTATGCCGCTAAGTTTGGGGTGAGTTGTTGTGAAGCGGTACACCTACTGTGTGTCAAGCACTGTGCGTAGGTTTTACACATGTTAATTCACTTAATTGTTAAAGATGAGTCTGTTACCTCCATTTTCTAGATAAGAAAATCCAGGTGGAGAGAAGTTAAGAAACTTACTGAAACTTGTAGTCATTAAGTGGAAGACCCAGGATTCACATGAAGGTCTAGCCAACTGCAATGCCTGTAACTTCTAGTGATGCTAAGAAGTGTTTCCCTACTGCTAAGAAATGTCCAGGTTCCATCGTAATCCCACTGAATTACTTTAAACAAACACCTCTGGAGATTTTTTACATAAGTAGGGGGGAAGTTTAGTGACATTATAGGCCACCCCATGAACTGAACTAAATTCTCTAAGTAGTATTGCAGTCTTTTAGTGATGTCACTAAGGAAGAACACACCCAGAACCAGCAGCAGAGACATGAACTAGAATTGTGCTAGAGACAGACTCGTCAGCCCCATCTCAGGCATGTTGCATTTGCATTTTTAACAGTATCCCCAAGTGTTTCAAAGGTTCATTAGAATTTGAGGAACATTGATTTGGGTACTCACATAGGAAAATTTCCCAACAATGGGCTAGTGTTGTTATTTGCCCCTGAGTTCTTCAATGTGTCGCTGTGAAGAAACTTAAAGAGCTCCCAGAAAAATGATCCTGTAACATGGAGACTATGTCTTCAAGGAAGTCTTTTCAAAAGCTGTACAGACAGGCAATGTCAGCTTTGAAACCTTGTACATTTAGTGCTAGTGAGAGCTACATTCTGCTGTGGGTGCCTTGCCTGGGAAATGGTATCCTCTTTGCCAGACGTTCCTACCTAGCGAGCAATCCCTCAGGAAGAGAGCAGTTTTATACACGCAGGGTTTATCAAAGGACTCAACAGGATTCTGCTAATTTGTTTCTAAGCGGGGTTCAAAGGGTCTATTAAATCTTTTCATCTAATGTATCTTCTTGACACGGTTGGTTCATACACACAAGGATGTCCATCCCCCGAGGTGCTCGATGACCTCACTGTGCTGTAGCAGCTCGAGACTTCCTGGTGTTGACCAACTGCGTCTTTCTTCCTACAGAGCGCCTTTCCTGTCGGTGGAGCCTTTCTCTTCTGCCTCAAAACACATCTGTTCCAGGGTCATCTCCTTGACAAGGTAACGAGTACACCTTAATAGAGGCCGTCAGGAGATAACAAGGTCCTGCAAGGATGGCTCAAACACATATCTACAGGTGGACATTTAACCTTTAGTTCCACTGGCAGAGAGATGTTTTATGGCAGCAGTCCCCAGCCTGTTGGCACCAGGAACTGGTTTGGTAGAAGACAATTTTTCCATGGATCAGGCTGCGTGGGATGGTTTGGGAATGATTCAAGTGTATTACATTCAAGCTCACCTCCTGCTGTGTGGCCCAATTCCTAACAAGCTACAGACCCGGCACCAGTCCTTGGCCCAGGGATTAGGAACCCCCGTTTTATAGTTCCTCTCAAATCTCATGATCTAGCACTGTGTAGTATTCATATCTAAGTATATTTTTTCATGCCTAATTGTAGGTTCAATACAGTGGCCTAAATTTAAGATCTGAATTGCCACATTGGAGTTCCAGAACAATAATAAGATTATCCATTATGAAACAAAAAACTATTCTTTATAGAGGAGGATACATGTTATATAGAAATATGTAGATATTATTTGATCAGATTCCTTTCTTATTTGTGTCTGAAAGGACAGAAATTTCCAGGTTTTTAGGGGTCAAATAAATGCCTCCTAGATTTTTCCCTTACTTGGTATTTCATCCAAGAAGCCATGAAGAAGAAATTAAGAACTCATCAGCAAGCCAGCATGGAGGCTGGGATATTGGAAGCTCTCATCTGTTACATACCATGCTCCTATATAACTCCCTTTGAACTCTTTTTCTGCTCAATACATTAATTTGCTACCAATTTGGTCCTGAGCTATGGGGATGCTTGGGAGGACAGCTGTCTATATGGCCAATGAGCATGAATGTGAGCGCATAAGCAAGGTGCACGGTACCGACCAGACAGCTGATGCAGTAGAGCATTAGCTTCCCACTGGGGTCTGAGACAAGCAAAGCCTTGACCAAACTACCTAAATCAGCTAGCCCTCTGTGTCTAAAATTTTGCTCATTTTCTCATAGCACACAGGGCTTGTTTGGTTGCTTATTGTTTGTCTGGTTCTCAAATAAGAGTCTATTTTCACACAAATTCTAGCATGTAGACCTGTCACTTTAGGTATTGAATATTTATGATGTACACTGGGATATAATGTGTTAGTTCATACTTGATTTGCTACTTTGCTTTGCTCTGTGTGGCTCTCGCTGGCAGAATACAAATTGAGGAGGGGTAGGTAGTTCAGACGCTTGGCTCTGTCATACACCTCTCAGGGCATGGCCAAAGCATCCAGACTGTTTTTTTTTTAATTTCTCCATATTTTTTCTCTCTTACATATTCAGTTTTCGAGTTCTCCCTCATCTATTCCCATGACTTCATTTGTTATCTCTATTCCAACTTCCATTCATCTCCTGATGTCCACACTGTTTTAACCAAATGTTCAATGGCACCCCCATTGTGGTGCCTCACTGGCACCTCAAATGCAACATGCTTAATATGGTACCCTGGTGATTGCCCCTTCCAAATGAATTCAGACATATTTTTGATTTCACCTTGCCAACCAGCCGGTACAATTCAGAACTCAAAAGCAGTGAAGGCTCAGTTCTGTTCTCCTTTAGAAAACATAAGTAGGCCTGTGTTCTATCAACACAACAATCCTGACAAATCAAAGTTTAGAATCCTAAAGTTCCTTCACTAATGGTTATTACAACTTCCTGCATTTAATATAGGATGTGAAGACCTTGGGAGGGATGGGGGAGTGGTTGAGTGAATTGCCCTTGGCCACAAACTAATGATGAGCATTTCCGCTACTGGCACCCAGGTGTCCTGAGTTCTATACTCTTTTCTCTGCACCATCTCCCCTGCCCCATAGATTTGCCTTTACAGAGGTGAGTAGTCGCTGTGGAAGAATGTTGGAACAACTGGATCCGACACCACTGTGGAAATAACATGCTGCCCTCTCCTAGCAAGCCAGCAATTAGTCTCAAGTGTTCGGAAACAAATATGACTATTTCTAGTAAAAATGATGTCTGAGATTTACCAAGGAAATTCAGAAGTGTCCTTTCAATTCTCCCCTCTCTCTCTCCCACAAACGCACACACACATGCAACACATCAGATATTCTTACTCAAGGGTCAGATTGCAAATCTGAAAATTGTGCTCTGTTGATTTTCCAGTGTTTACTTAATTGACTAGGCCTTTGCATTCAAATCTGAGATGGCGGTTAGGGAAGGTGAGTTGTGATGTGCGGGTCAGGGGTACATGAGAGCACTTGCTTGCCTTACGACACCGAGATAAATGCCAGATTGAAACAATGACTTAAGGTCAGGTGGGCTGGAGAGTGTAAATGGTGGCAGATTTACATTTCCAGTTTTATTTTAAAAAATCTGCTCATAAGGCATATATAAAACCTAAAATGTCACACTCAGCAGTGAAGACATTAATTTTGCTTATACGACACTATTCACACTTGTAGAATTCTGACAGTTTCAGAAACCCATGAGAATTAAGAAGACTCTAGCAAATCGCATCAATACAATGTCATTAGTGAGGCGTTTGTTTTTTTAAGCTGATCCCATGCTTTCTACTTACAGCCACTGACAATGAAGTTTGTATGTGCAATGTTTTACTATTACTTTTTGATGTTTTCTTCCTGTTCTGAATATTCCCTTTGTGCTTTTGAAGTCAATAGTGCTGCAGACTTTTACCTGTTGTTTAATATTTCAAAAGCTGTTTTTTCAGTGCCCATCTTTTCATGCCTGGAGTTTAGTTAGCCTTGACAAACCCTTTTATTCTACTTGTTTAAGTAATAGGAAGGATTTCCTGCTGCTCCAGTTTGCTTTAAGAAGGTGAGGCATTTAAAAATGGCTTACCATATTCTAGTATCTTCATCATTTCTAGAGAATTTGATGCTTTTTTATTGTTCATGTTATTTTAAATGAACAATAAGAGCTTCCAAATACCTTGATAATAGTTTCATAAATTTGTATCAGTAATATAAAGCAAAGCTTCTCTTTCGTAAGGAGAGATTGATGAAGAAAAGTGGACAGAAAAATAAAACAAGATCAGATGATAGCCAGTTGCTGATTATTATTCTGCTATCTGTCAGTATCTATCAGCTTGTAGCTAGTAAATGCCATTATGAATTTAAATAAATTCATATGAGTATGAATTGCTCACTCATACTTGAATGAAAGTAAGAGGGAATGGTTTGGCTAATTTCACTATGGGGACATGGCACTTAAATGTGATCAAATTCATTTCTTTTACTATAACATCTCAATTTTTTTATCAAAACTAAAATGAATTGTCTGTTCTGTGGAGGATAACAGGATTTCATACAGCACTATTCTAGTCCAGTGATAAAAGAACCAGACTTTAACACTAAGCGAGCAATACATTTTGTGATAAGACTAATAGCTAATTTTATTTTCACTTACTATGTGTTTGAGCATGTATTGACTCATTTAATCTTCTTTATAACACTCTGACACATGTACTACTCTTATACTCCATTTTCCAGATGAGGAAACTGAGGCAGGAAATCACATCTAGCTAGCCCAAGACACAGAGTTAATAAGTGGGGAAGCCAGAATTTGAACCCACATAGTTCAGCTCCAGATTTTATGTTCTGTTGTCTACCTGCACTGAAAAAAAATCGATCTTTAATTTATAAATATGGGATAACCATTGATCCCTTCAATAGTGGTGGGGGTACTAAAGCTGAAACTAAATGATTACTCTTCTTGGCTGGATTGCTCAAACTCTTTTCACAGAGATATTGGAGATTGTTTTTTCTAATTGTTTTATGGAAATTATAAACCTACAAACAGAAACTATTTTTGCATACAACATCTGGAACAGTGGCCTATCGGGTTACCGCTCAGAGCGTTTTCCTTCCATGATCTCATTGGATTCACATACGCACATGTCCACACACACGCTCGCTTTTGCCTTGCATTAGTTGCCTCTTATTACCATAAGCGTAGGTCCCTGTGGACATCGTGAAAATAAGGATATTGGGGAAAATCTTGGCCTCTAGAGTCAAATGAAACGGGGTTTGATCTCAGCTTTTTTTAGGCACTAGGTGTTTAATGTGGACTAATTTCTTAGCATTTCTCAGCCTGAGTTTTCTCACAATAATATCCAAACCAAGGGGTGCTTTGAGAATTAAGTGAAATAATACTTAAATTATACTTTGGAATGTAAATACTCAGTAAATATTTTCTATTCTATTTCTCCTTTTTTCTGTCTTCTCCTTCCCTCTTTTCCTTCTTTTTCTCATACCTCATCACTATACTGATCTTTTATTTATAGCCCATGATCACAGAAGGTCCAGTACCATGAGCATAAGTCTGGACAGCCATCGTGACTGTTACTGAGATTCTCGTATGGCACTGGGAATATATTCGAGGGTCTCTAACTCCACTTATCCAGCTCTAGAATGGTATCCGTTTCCTCATTTACATGCAATGAGAGCATGTTAATGGTTGACCCAGAGCTCTGAGGATGAAAATTACCATGTAAGTGCTTCCTACCATAATTTATTAATCTGTGTTTTAAATGAACCTTTTAAAAAGATGAAATCACCATTGCTTTAATATATTTCCCCTAGCTTTCCCATTGTTACACCCCATGTCATTCGAACTCATTAAGCCTCTCATTTTTAAATGATATTGTAAGGTGACGTATCAACATTTTCACTTTGTATTCTTAACTTATGTGCATTGACCTTTTAGAGTAAGCTGGCATTTTGGAATTAGGCTTAAGAGTTATTAAAATTGCTTTGATGAGTCATGGCTGAAGGTATATTTGGTCTGGAAGTCTACCCATGTGAATTTTCAGCTAGAGAATCCATTATGTAGAGCACAAAAGATTCATTCATTTATTCATTACATAATTGTTAAACATCTATTCTGTACCAGGCTCTGTGTTTGGTGCTGAAAATGTATGGCCTGGAAATAAGTCTGAAAGGTTTAAAACAGGGGTGTCAAACTCATTTTCACCGGGGGCCACATCAGCCTTGAGGTTGCCTTCAAAGGGCCGAATGTAATTTTAGGACTGTATAAATGTAACTACTCCTTAACAGTTAAGTGAGAGCTTGGCGCTGCTCCTGGGTAGAAACAAGGTGTAGGCCAGATAAAACAAGGTGGAGGGCCGGATTTGGCCCAAGGGCCTTGTGTTTGTCACGTGAGACTTAAAAGAAGCCTGTAGTTTGACAGGGGGAGTGGATTTGCAGCGATGGCTAGAGGCATTTTGGAGCACCTACTCAAAATGCCAGGCACCTTACTTATGATGCCTCATTTAGTTCTCACATATGTCAGTAAGGAAACAGGTTTGGCAAGGTTAAGTAATGTACCTATAATAACCTGAGTTAGTAAGTAGTAGATGCAGACTCAAATCTGTCTGATGTGAAAGCCCAACTTTCCACTATTTTTCACTGCTTCCTAAATGAAAAGATTTTTTTGATTTGTGCATATGTGTATCCAACGTAACCAAGAGGTGGGAGCTGGCACTTGAGACTAATGGCCGCTGTTCCCCACATTGTACTTGGCGTTGATTGTGACCTCCTGTACTTTCTCGTGTGGGTGATCGACAAACAGAATGGTGCCTGCTGGAAGGCAGAAAAATATTTTGAGCTCTTCTGATCTAATTCATTATTTCTGACCAATACATCATCAGGGTATTGATGTATTGGAAACTCATGAAAAGTAATGACTCTAAATAATAAAAAGTTAAAGGAATGGGTCCAGAAGGGAGACATTTTGACCCAAGGCTTGCTTTTGTGACAAGTGGTAAAATGGAAATCAGAAATTTAGAATCCTTTTGAAGTTAGCTTTAATGACTCCTCTTTTTAAAATTTTCACCTCTTTAAAGAGACTACAGCCATCTTTATTATCATTGCCCATTGCCTGGTACATGATTGTCATTCAAAATATATTTGTTCAATGAAAAATTAATGAATGTCTGCAGCATCAAAAATGTATTGCTGAGTCATAGCTAGGTGCAATGTCCATACTCCTCCCATTGTGTTTGGGGGTTTGGGGGCCCTTGAGAATAGTTGTGAAAGGAAGAATGTGAATGTTTGTAAATTTTCAAATGGATGCAAAAGTTGCACATTTATATAAATGTATTTGATTTGGTAGTTAATTACTTAGCAGCACCATGTTGGTTAAAAAGATGTGTTCTGGAATTAATTTTGTGGGCAAATTATTTAACCTAAGTCTCTTTTCTCACAGCTTCCTCATGTGGTTAAACGAGAGACAGAATGCACACTAAAAGGTTAAATGTTGTTGGTGTTTGGTCTGATTGCTAATGTAGCAACTGAGGCAAGGTTTCTACAGCACAAGTTTTAAAGGGAAAGTTCAGGAAAAATGTGTAATTATGTCAGATAAGAAATTGGGTCAGTCTTAGTCCTCTGAGAGGCAAAGGCCAAAATGGGATTAAATGTAGGTGAGAAATGTCTGTGAGAAAAATGGGGAGATGGCTGGATAAGGTGGGCGATTCATCAGACTGATACCAGTTCGATCAGCAGGGAGGGAAGAAAGAAAAGCCTGTTGGGTGGATGTGCCCTTGACTGCTATGTGATGTAAGGAGGCTCAGTAAGGCCGTCCAGGTGCCCTTGAGGCAAAGTCTAGTAGCTGTCGGAGAAGTTCCATTCTCCCAGGCATGGGCCTGCCTTAGTATCCCTGCCACGCTCAGGTATGGGCTGGTAGATCCCCCTTTTCTTTGCCTCACTTGGCACAAAATAAAGTCTGCTTCATGTTTGAGTTTCTCGTGCCTGGGGAGCAGAAATTTGTCTTAACCATCTTTGTATCTCCCACAACTCCCAGCAAAGTAGTTCCATTTACATAGAAAATGTTAAGCTGTTGAATTAATGAGTTAACTGCTGTGGCAACAGTGAGAATGAGACTTGCAGATTTCCAAATGCAGTGAATATGATTGACCTAGCCTTCTTACCACTGGGCTCTGAACTACAGGCTGCATTTGCACCGAGGCCGCGCTTCCCAGAGTTTTACCAGCTCGAATAAGGGAGTTTAGAGGTAAAAAAAAAAAAAGGACTATATTACTTACTTTTGTTTGTTTTTGTTTTTTAAATTTAAGCTTTACTGTATTTTTTCTATTACCATATAGCCCCCTTACACCCCTTTCCCCCTGCAATCACCACACTGTTGTCCATGTCCATGAGTCCTTTTCCCTTTTTGCTCAATCCCTCTACTTACTCACCCCCATCCCCCCCAACACACACGCACACACACACGCACACACAGAGCTGTCATTTACTTTTTTGAGTCTTTATGGGCACTTTATTCAGATGGTTGGGATCTGAGAAGGCAGCAGGTTATACACCCCAACAGACCATCTTTCATTCCATTTCCAACCAACCCTTTTTATAAGGAGAAGAAAAGTATAGGTAAGGGGTTTGGAATTCAGGGAGTAAGTCAATCAGATAAAAAGCTACAGCATTCTTTCATCCACTGACTGGTGAATCTTTAGCTGTGTCCTGGGGGGTGGACATCTCACCATGGAGTGCAATAGCTCAGATAAAACTTACATTTTTAATTGGTTGCATTTGTATTATGAACAAATATAAGTAAATTAAATTGTCAGGATCATAAATGACGATTGAAGCTCCATTCATAGCCTGTTTTCCTAATTATGAACAAATGATCTATTATATGACTATGGGTAAAAGCCACACTCAAAATTGGCTTTGAGATAGAGGACAACGCTCATTTTTATTTGCAGGATAATGTGAAAAGCTAGTTCCATTTTTTAACAGCAAGATACTCTATGATGTTGGTTCCTCAAATAGGTTATTCCCATTGCTTGTCTATGCTGTTACCTCAATGGCAACAAATGTTGTTTTCCGAAACCCATCCAAAGATAATTCACACTTCTTGCATACTGTCCTCCCACCCTTGTCTCCCATCTCTACTACAGCTCAGAATATCCTTTCTGATAGGAATCTTTCAGTTCCATTGAGGGTGAAACGCAGATATGTGTCCTAATACTTAAATCTCAACATTCCCAGATCTATAGATCTTATTTTACTTTGGTTTCTATTAGTGTGATGTCATTTCAAGGTCTGAAGTCACCTGTCAGGAACTGGAAGTCTTGCCTAACTGACAGGTCTGAGCTAATTCCACAGGGGAGATGTCATTCTTTAGTGGAGTGTGGGGGAAAAGGTGACTCTTTTGGCTCACCTGTGAAGGTTCTCCAGGGCAGGATGTTTCTCACCTGAGGTTGAGGGAATTTTGAAATTAAAGGGCTATATTTAGCTGACAATGAAAAGAAAAACCCAGTTAGACATGCCAAAGAGTAAAATTCACAGAAGTCCCCAGACTGAGGGCCTAGAAGCAGCGTCTCATGGATTCAGTGATTAGATGGTCTAAGGGGGCGTCTATGAAGGTCTATGAAGTAGTAGTGGGTTCTGGCGGACAGGGTATTGGGTGTCTGGGGTGAGCTGTGGTGCAGCGTGGCTGGTTTGGGGCATGGGTGCGGGGACGCATTGTGGCTACGGGGACTGAAAGGAAGGCAGAGAACTGAAGTCCTTGTGAAAATTTAGAGTGCAAAGGACAATTGGAATTAGGACTCAGGGTCCAGAATTGTAAGTGCAGGGCCAAGTTCGGCCCTCATTGCTACTTAAATTCACTCAAATCAGAGCACATGGAAAATCTGAGTTTGGGATTATTCTGAATACAAATGAAAGGGAAGATTTTAAATATATCACTTCGATCATAATTCAAGTGTTGAAGTTATAACCTCTACAACTTTATAAAATGCTTAAAACTAAGACATTTTCTTTCATAGGAGAGAGACAGAGAGAAATTTGAGCTATTTAGGTAATTGTGAAGGTACTCTCCCATTGCTTAAATGGATACAAAGCCTTAAATTAAACCAAGGTTATCGACATTTTAAACTTTCAAAGGTATGTTCAGACTAGATTCTGGCCAGCCTCAGTTACGATCTGGGCAGGAAACCTTGCTAAGGATGCATGATTAAGAATTACTCACTCATTACCTCAAAACTGATTTGCTTCTGGATGAATTTCTTTAGCTCTATTCTTCCAGTAGTAGCCTGGGCCAGCTCTTGCATAGTACTGAGGTGCAATGTGTTTAAATCCTGCTCTGGGTTGGATTAGTGGACGTAGCGTTCCTCTGATCCCCTGCCAGATGTCTGTCCCCAGCTGGCAAAGCTCTCCGCCTGCCTTTCAGTGGCTGTTGTCAAGGCCGAGCTTCCTGCCAGCAGGAACTGGTCTCCCCTCAATGGAGGCCAATATGCCCTCAGTCAGCATTGAGATTCTTGTGTGAAGACATTCATGGATGAAACTCCCCACTGCTTCTCATCTGCCTTCTGTTTTGGGAATTTCCCAGGCATCCCCAGAACAGTTAGGCTTCTGTGTGCGGCCACGGTGGGGTGGGAGTTTGGGGAGTATCAGTGATACGAACTGGAGAGGCCTGCATATTTACAGACCTTGCTCCCATCATTCTTCAAGTTTCAAGATGGGGCTAATGGGGCTTTTGGTGCTTGGCAGGTGGCCCAGGGGATTGCTTGAGAAAAGGGCCCACGGGTTGAATGGTCTCCATTCTTGAAAGCCCCATAGTGCCATGGTTAAGAGTATAGGATGGAGAGCCAGAGTGCCTGGGTTAGAATGCCAGCTCTGTCGGCTGCCAGCACACACGTGGTTAAATGACACGAGCCTCTGTGACATCGGGCTAGTGACATAACCTCATGTGCTTCACTCTTCTCATTTGTAAAGTAGAAAGACAAGGGTGCCTATTTCATAGGGGCCTTGTGAAAATTAAATGAGCTGCTTGTAAAGTATTGGGCTAACCAAAAAGTTCGTTTGGTTTTTTTCCATAAGATGGCTCTAGTAGCCTTTCGTTGTCTTGAACTTCATTCAAAACAATTTTGTTAGATTGTACTTTGACAGCTGTCATATCATTGTGCACTTAAAAAAAGTTACCAAATTAGAGAATTTTTGTATAGCCATTTTCATACTGAAGATGGAAGAAAATACACAACATTTTTGGCATGCTATGCTTTGTTATTTCAGGAAAAGACAAAACAGAACTGAAATACAAAAAAAAAAAAATGGTATAGTGTATGGAGAAGGTGCCGTGACTGATCAAATGTGTCAAAAGTGGTTTGTCACGTTTTGTGCTGGAGGTTGCACGCTGGGCGATGCTCCATGTCGGGTAGACCAGTTGAAGTTGACAGTGATCAAATTGAGATATTAATTGAGAACAACCAATGTTATACCATGCGGGAGATAGCCGACATGCTCAAAAATGTCCAAATCAATAAAGTTATTGGTAAAAATGAAAAATATGCCTTTTATTTTATGGAAAAAATCATATGGACTTTTTGGGCAACCCAATACTTGCAGTAGTGCCTGAAGCTTATGTAAATATTACATAACTGTTAATTAAATTAACTAGGTTAATGTCTCTGAGGTTTAGTGAATAAAAATGAAAATTGATTACTAGAGGTGAGAAAAGTATTTTGCTTGAATACTAGGGAGTAATATCCATAGTTACCACTTACTGGCTGGTTGCCATAATCTAAATAGTATGGTAGCCATTCACATGTTGATAATAAAAATGTATACAACATTTGCATGTGCGGGCAAAATTTGAAGCCACTTTACCTATTTTACTCTTTTTGTCTTCACAACAACCCAGACAAAAGTATATATATACGCCATTGTTATTATTATCCCCATAGTACTGATAAGAAAGCTGAGGCAAGAAGAGATTGGATAGCCTGCCGAAGCTCTCACAGCTAGGACTAAAGCAACATTTTGAATCCATGCTGAGTGGTTCCAGAATCTGTGCTCTGAACCACAGTGCACACTGCCTCTCGTGGCACCCCTTCTTAATTCATCAGAGCAGTCTTTTGAAGAGGTATTATTTTTACCTCATTCTATAGAGGTTGAAACTAAGGCTTAGCGAGGTTAAGCACGTCGCCTAAGTTCACACTGCAAGTAAGTGGGAGCACACTTGGATTCAAGCAAATTTGCTCTGAATATAGAATGAAGTCAAGATAGATAAAGACAATCTGGCAAGCCTGGGTGTATTGAAAGTGAGGAAGGAGAGGAAGGGGGAGAAGGTCAGTGGAGCAAGATGTGACCAGTGCTGCTCTGGAAACCTGAAGATGTGGAGCATGTACCATATGCTTAAGATCCTTCCAGAGAAGTGTATTTATAAAAACGCATCAAGAAATAATTTTGGTTTTTAGCTACCCTTGCTAAGGCAAAATCTTTTGCAGTGTCTGTTTTCAATCTCCAGTGTCTGTTATAGATCTAATTCTGTCTTCAAAGGAAGTATATTTTCTCAAAGAATATTTTTAAAAAGCAGCAAAGATATATTCGATGTTATAATATTCAGGGGAAAAAATCTGAGTGCAAAATTGTATGGCAACTTCTAGGCAAAAATACTCAGCCATAAGGACAAATCCCTGGAAGGGATTACAAAGTAATGAAAATACTCGTTGTGGTAAGGTGGTGAAACTGTGAATTACAGAATGGTTTTCTTTTGATATTGCTATTATTGGATATTTAAAGAAGAAAATATTTTTAAGATCAGCCCATATGTCAGTAATGATCGATAGTCTGTATCCCTAGTCCAAGAGCATGTGCCTGGAATGCTATGGAAACCCCTAATCTCCCCCTTACTTAACTACTGTGCATTTGGCAACCAGGTCCACGTGGCTCAGGTGAACCTTGCATTTCTAGACTACATTTTCATTAGTACCGTCAACTTGATTTGTAGTGTCCTCCATTTGACCATCTGTACACAGCATCCTGCCTCCCATAAAGCTCCTTTGACCCAAACCAGCTGGAAGTGATCTCCCCCCGCTCCACACTCTACTTCCTGTAGCTGCCGTTCTACATGTGTGACACATGACAGGGCCATCATCTCTGCTCTTTTAGATAATAAGCTTCTTGAGATCATGGTCTCTGCTAGGCTTCTTTCGGTCTCTCATGAAGCTTACAAATTCCAGAGGAATTTCTAACTGTAGTTTTGTTGATGGAGATAAGAATGAGTTATGAAAAGTTAGGGGTCTTCACTTTAAACATGTTACTTTAAACAGTAAGGGGTATTTCTAGCATGGCATTGTCCCTTCACCATAAAAAATAAAAGAATATTCCAAAATATAAGGATGTCAGAATTGAACATGGTCTAACATCTCAATGAATTCATTTTAAATTATGTCTCTTAGTAATTTTAATTTTATTCTTAGAATTAGAAATAGAGTAGAGAAAGTTTCTGTTCAAATAGACCCATTTTGTACAAATGGATCTGTACAAGCAAAGGGTAAGTTTTATCATCCAAAGCAGTTTCACTTCAGATCAGCTGAGATCTGATCAGCATTTATGGTGCTTTGCCGCTTTTGTGTTTGCTTTTAGTCTTTTATGGACTCACTTTTCAGTTTTATGTCTTAATAAAAAGTCATCGGCATAACCTTGCCTTGAAGGAGATAAATTCATGGCTTAGTGAGAAATTTTTCCAAACAAAAGAGGTGAGAACCGTCAGCTGGCATTTATATCTTGTAGACTACTGGTACAAGATTATTAGGGAGTCTAGAGAG
The DNA here is from genome assembly GCA_004026765.1 of Micronycteris hirsuta. Taxonomy (NCBI): domain Eukaryota; kingdom Metazoa; phylum Chordata; class Mammalia; order Chiroptera; family Phyllostomidae; genus Micronycteris; species Micronycteris hirsuta. Next base: position 132,132 of record PVJI01001798.1, on the reverse strand, counting down.
TAAAAATTAGCAGCTTAATTAGATAATTTCTATTCTTTTCTTTTCTTTTTTTCTTTTCAACATTTTGTCCAAACAATTGCTTCTCAAGATGATGTATGCAAAACAAAGGGAAAGACTCTGGCATTCTTTCATTTGCCAGATTCAAGTGTGTAAGTATTTACACGTGGGTTAGTATGATTATATTTTTAAAGTTTGAATTTTTTTGAAACTTCTAGAGCTTTGTCTACTTGCTCACATCTCAGTGTAAAGTAGACTTGAATCATGCTGCCAGTTCAGCCTTGGTTTCTTCTTTGAACAGAATGACCATTTGATTTTCAAATCACTTATCTACTGCGAAGAATCTGTCTCCGAATGGGAAACAGAGATGACTCTCAGTTCTCCAGTGAGGGAACCTATATGTTGGTGCCAATTGAGCAGCACTTCACATCTCTGAGATGTAATGAAAGCCATTCTTTGTGCTTCCCTTTAATGGGAAAATAAATGGTCCAAAGATTGAAAAATAAATGACATTGAAAGAAAAAGGCAAGACGTTTTAAAAGAAAGAAGAAGGAAGGAATGAAAAGAGAGCTGCTGAGCATATGTAACTGGAATGGTTTTATAACATGCACTGATATTTTAGCATTGCCTTCCAGACTCCATATTCAGATCAAAATATAATCCGTGTTCTACATAAGCTTCCTTGTTAAATCTCTTTTTGATTTCAGAAAAATGCTGCATATATGGAGGAAGGAACTGTACATGATTAGGAAATAGATGCCTATGTCAGGTTAACCTCACAATATATTCAACACCGTTCTCAAGATTAAAGGAATTAGTTCATAGCTAATATTGGTTGAGTTGCTCTTAATTTCCAGACTTTTGTACATTTGAAGTTTCTCTAAACCACAAGCCTTTGAGACAATAGAGAAAAGGAAACTATATTAGTGGATGTTTGATGCATTCTGAACTAAGGAAGAAATGTAATTTCTAAAGAAATTTCAAAGAAACAGGAGAAAAGAATGTTAATTTCCATGTAAATGTATTCAGACGTCTAGGCTTTTCAGGCTTTCAAGGTGTAAGAATTAATTATCAGTTTTCAAGAGCAAAATTTATTCTCGGTGAGAGCTATAGCAAACAGAATCCTCCAGGTGTAAAATTCATGAAATTAATATTGAGCTTATTAAAGTTCAGTAAATAACCATTCCCTTTCCCCTGTACTGTAAACTTCCAAATGTTTGATGGTGCCCTTTGGTGTGTTTTGAACAGTATTTAAAAATTTCCACCTATATTTGGAATTATAAAGAAAGAAATTAAATGTTTCTTATTCATGGTAAAAACACATTGGAAAGGATAATTTCTCTTTGTGACCCAGTATGATGTTTGAATCTTTAAAGAACTATTCAGCTGATAACTATTCAGTGTTGCGATCATTGATGACTATGAATGTATTCTTACAAATTAATTATAATCTCTAGATGACTCCAAAAGAGCCAATCAAAACTTAAGAATAATATACTCCACTTTCCTTATCTCTATCTATAAAAAAAGATGCTTGGTTTAAAAAACGTATTTTAATACCCATGAAAAAAATGAGAAAAACATTAGTACTTTTTATTAATAAGCAGTATAAAAATACTTGGTTGTACTGTTTGAAAGAGGCCGCTATGTCAAATTTGAGCAGGGTCAGAATTGATAGGCCAAGGGAATACATAATATTTGCCATCATTACCTGATTAAAGAAACGATTTGCGATCAACAAAAAGGGAGAAAATAATGGAATTAAGCAACTTTATAAATAGAGACAAATCAGGTAAACTTTATTGATTGTTGGAAGGGTATTTTATAAAAGATCTCAAAGCTTCAATTTATTTTAAAGGCCATTGAACATTTATGCCTAATGTCCTCTAGGGGCAGATTAAGAGTAGAAAAGACCTTGTTAAAAAGTATAAACACATTTGTCGGCTTCAATTAAAGGGACTGGTAATGAAGTCATGGTTCAATGGAACTGTGATTTTCTGACTGTGCCATAACTTTCCATGTGTTTCCTGATGAATCATTCCACTTGGCCAAGTCCAGGTTTAGTTTTGTCAAAGGTGAATCAGGATGAACAAATGAATGCACACTCCTAAAGAACAACGTGAAAATTTCCTTCCTTGTGTGCTTTTGTCAATTGTAATACAGGACATGGGTACAACATAAGTTTCGAATGACATTTCACTCCTGCAGCACAGGTGAGAAGCAGCTCCTTCTCAAATGAATCTTTTATTAAACCATCTTTTCTCTTGAAGGGGTAAGTGGCTCTCTGTCCCCAATTAAAGTTACGGTTTGAGGTAAGAGCACTCAGACACTTCATGCGTGAGAGGAGACCAGAAATTTGAGAAAAGGCAGGTGAAAAAGTGGGATGAGGTAAGACCTTTGAAAATAATCATTGTATAAAACGATTACTGAGCCAATGTGAGCAAACTTCAGTGAATTGCTCAAACCTGGATTTCTCCAAAGACTGAACCTTTTCCAGTTACATATCCATATGGATTTAGAGCCAAAGTCTTGGACACTGACATATTCTTCTGATTTTTTTAATGACTTGGATGCAAGCTGCTTATCCTAGGATATTTAGTCATAGGTCTCTCTTTTATGTCTACTCAATCTCTTTGCTCCATTATCTGGGATTAAATTTCAAAAGCGTTCTCTCAAAATCTTCAGAATATGTTGAAATCCCGTGAAACTTTCATATTGCAACTTACTGCAGTGTGGGTTTTCCCATCTCTTTGAGGGCGTGGAGTATCAAGCTACATTGGTGAGTGGGGAAAATGCGAAGTGGTTCTTCATAAACAGAAGCTTTGCTTGTCTCTAGGTGGAATTTCTGGGGCATGAGATTGAGGATTTGTGGTTTGACATAAAGTTATATCTGATGATTACAAAATCTACACTAAATTGTTTAAAATTATTCACATAGCAAATGTTCAGCATCCAGAAATATCTTTTTAGATCATTCAGCTGGGAAAAATGAAAAACATATTTTGTCTCATTGTCAAGGTTTCCAGTGAGAAAAACCAAAGGTAATCATTATAATGTGTCCCCAAAATATGAAAACAAAAGTTCATCTCTAGGATTATTTGTTTAGTGAAAGAAAGTTTGTACAGCTTGTGGGAATCCATCTCCTAGGAGGATGTTCTCTTTTATGTTTATTCTCCCTGGTTTTTCCTCCTGAAGAGTAACTCTGATGTCCCAACCATTAGTGACTTTTTGACACATAGGCTTCCTGTTGAACCTGGCATTGCATTATTTCTTTTGGTTTAGAACTGTCAGATACCTGAGTGTGTATCTTTTTGACTCTGGCCAAAAAAGATAGAAGAAAGATAAAAAAGAAATAAAAAAAAAGAAAGAAAGAGGGCAAGGTGAAGATCAAGATCATTCTGTTTACTCTTGTCCGGTCTTTCCCTTACAGTGTAGAGGGGCTTGATTGTTGCAAAGACTAATGGCAAAAGGACAATGATCGTTGAGTCCTTTAAGGAGCCTAAAGCTGAGCTTCAGCTCATGGTTTTGATCTTTATCAGAACCTCATTGAAATATAAACCCTACACCCTTAAGCACTATTTTAGAATCTTAGATTCTTAAAAATATAACCCTGTGTTTTCCGTCTTTCCAATTAGACATTGAAAGCTTGCTGGTTGGGGCCATCTGGTAGGGGATTCAGCCACTTGTAAAAGCCCAATGTAGTCCTCTTCCACCTGGCTACATTGCACCCTGTGCCCAGAAGAGTGTACCCTGCGGCATGCAGAAAGAGATATGGGGATGCAGGCCTGGCCAACCAGTTTGAGCAACCATGATGGTCCTCTGGGCTACAACAGTCCCAGCCATGGAGTGAAGCGAAGTGTTGAGACAATTCCCCAGATAGTCTGTGAACTGGTCTTCTTTTCTGTTTCTGTTGCTATATGGCCTCATACTTATTTACACTCAGGTAGGCTTATTATCTTCTGCTTTATTATAATCAGGACTGGAAGAAGGGCTTTTTCTTAAAGACCTAGGTTGAGTCCTGGCTCTGTCGAATATTTCCTAGCTGTGTGATCTTGGACAAGGCCCTGGCGCTCTGCTCCTCAGGATAATGAGGTGGGGATTGACTCCCATATGCTTACTTCACAGTATTGTTGCCAAGGCCCAATGTATATGTGTATGTATAGGAATATCCATACAAGTATGGGATTGAGTCAGTTTTGTATAAATAGCATAATTCTTTTTAATTCAGGGAGGCTCAGCTTCAGCCAATATACCCTTAAAACAAATGGCTATTCTTAGAAATTTTGTAACATTTGTAGATGTATAAGTTTTTGTTTCCCATAAGAATCTTCCTTTAGGATCCAAAATTTGAAGGTCATTGAGTAAATTTGAGTAGTTATGGTTGGGTATTGTTTACCATTTTAAATAAATTGGTTTTAAATAAATTGGATTTAGCAAACGCTGCTAGAAGTAGTTGGGCAAATTATGGGTGATTCAAAATGAGTTATTTTAGCCCTGGCTAGTGTGGGTCAGTGGACTGAGCTTGGGCTGTGAACCAAAGGGTCGCCAGTTCAATTCCCAGTCAGGGCACACGCCTGGGTTGCAGGCCAGGTCTCCAGTAGGGGGCGTGTGAGAGGCAACCACACATTGATGTTTCTCTCCCTCTCTTTCTCCTTCTCTTCCCCTCTCTAAAAATAAATAAATAAAATCTCAAAATGAGTTATTTTAATTTAATTTTAGAAAAAAGGAAACATATCATGTAGAAAATAAGGGAGAAACAGTCTTAGCTGTAGTATGTAATAAACTGAACCTAAACTGCCTTAGTCTTTAACGCTGCGGAGAGGAGATTTCCTTAACTTTGTCATTATAATATCTTTGCCAGTCAGAATTTGTCTTATTTTACACAAAGGAATTTAGTCTTCAACATTAATTTCTGGACTCTTAGTTCTGAGGGTCTTAAATTCATTCTTTTGAATGACTTCTCAATTATAATAAAGTTGTTTTTACCCAGTAGATTAGCCAATTGTTGTTCTGGTTGTTATAATATTCCAATGAATAGTTACCATATAAGACATTAAAAAATAAGAATGTAATGAAATGCATTTAAATTCAACATTGCTTATCTTTATCTGATTATATTCAGTTTCTTACCAGGCCTCAGGTTATTGCGATGATAAATAGTGTTGAAAACTTATGTTTTCCACCTGGTTGGTGTAGCTCAGTGGATTGAGCGTGGGCTGTGAACCAAAGGGTAGCTGGTTCTATTCCTAGTCAGGGCACAGGCCTGGGTTGTAGGCCAGGTCCCCAGTGGGGGCCACATGAGAGGCAACCACACATTGATGTTTCTCTTCCTCTCTCCCTCCCTTCCCTTCTGTCTAAAAAAGTAAATTAATCGATTAATTTAAAAAATATTAAAAAAAACTTATGTTTTCTAGTTTAGTTCTAGGTAACAGAATGTACTTATGGTTTGAATAGTAGGGAAAAAATCTTACTAATTTGAATGTGTCTGGGATTACAAAAATTCAAAACTGTAGAATAATTTTAAATGAACATTTATTGCATATAATTTCAACTATCATGGGTGGGAAACATATCTAGATTAGAAGAGAATAAATTAATAACACTGATGTTAATGTAAATTAAATGCTTTTGAGTTTGTGTATCACAGGTCATTAATGTTTTTGTCCAGCCACCAAGAAGGACATATGACAGCAGAAACAGTAATTTTGAGTGACCTCGGTCGCATGCATTATTATAGAAATATCCAGTAGTTTTTGGAACCCTCAGGAAAATGGTACCAGTATTGCTCAGCACTCCACTTTCTAGCATCCTTAATGAATTGCGCTCTGTGTCAAGATATTGGGACATAAATAAGATGAATGTCTGGCTTCTCTAAATAGTGTGAGGCAATGTTTGCTCAGGCTGAGAAAGGTAGAAAACACTTTCCTAGGCAGCTTCAGGGTTGCTAATTAAAGCACAGCTCAAATAAAAGTAAAAAATTAAAGCTGTAGTTAGTATTTCGGGACTGACATGAGGCTTCTCCCAAGAATTTGAAAATCAGATGGTAGGCTCCACTTTCACTTCACAATACAGATCACAACAAATTCTTCCACATTAACCACTTCAGCGGAAACAAAGAGCCTCTGCAGAAAGGTTGGAAAACCATCTTTTAATGAATTTCTTTAGCTTTTAACTAACTCTATTAATTTTGAATTTATGCTACTATGGAAAAAAAAATGGCCACATACTAAACCTGACAAGCTCAGGAGAGGTCTGCATGGCAGGCCTCACAAACTCACAGACAGAAAGTAACCACATAGGACAGTCTGAAATGAAAACTTTCTAACTAAAAGTGAGTCATGGTGGGTAGGCCTATGTCTTCTTTGTCAAGGGTCAATTGTTCTCTTCATCGAGCCTGTCTACTGTTTTTTTTTTTTCATCTATAATAATATGCTTTTGGAATGTCAGAGTAACCTCCTTTTTCCCAGACCTGTCAGGGCACAATCTCCCACCAGAACATGAGACCACAGAGCCCCCCATTGTTCACTTGTTCTCCTGCATACCGTCTCTACTACTTGCTATAAATGTTCATTGTTAACCATCCTATACCCACCAACGTAAAAGAAATATGTGTCTATTCCTTTTACTTTTTAATCAGTCTCAGAAATTTCCCCACTTTGCTTTCTTCCACCTCCCTAATCTATCACCAATGGATTTCATGTAACCCTCTTATGTCTTCTTTGATTCTGATGTATAAAATAAATCTAAAAGGGCCATTTTCTCAATCCAATCAGATTTTGCTTCCCAGAAATGTTGTCAGTTTTGCTCAAATAAACTCATAAAAATTCTCTACAGATTTGGACGTTTCTTATGTTGATACTGTTTAAACCAGGGATGTCAAACCCGTTTTCACCTGGGGGGAAGCGGGGGGCACATCAGGCTCGCGGTTTCCTTCAAAGGGCTGAATGTAATTTCAACTCCTTAACAGTTAAGGAGTAGTTACATTTGTACAGTCCTAAAATTATTTTGGCCTTTCGAAGGCAACTGCAAGGCTGATATGGCCCCTGGTGAAGATGAGTTTGACACCCCTGATTTAAACTGTTTTCTGATTATGAATTAGCCTTCTGATGAATCTGTTTAAAAGAAACAGTTGGGCTAGTTGTACAGAGATAGGTACTCAGGTACTCCTGTCTCTAAGACTGTCGTTTCTTTTTGCCAATTAATAGAACAACAGACTTTTACAGTTTCACGAATGGGGGTTAATGGAAATTCCATATGTAGATGGACCTGCTCTCACTGTGTGGGAAATATCTGTGGGACGCAGCCAGCCAGCCTCTGGACTGTGGTGATTTACCAAAGTCATGGAGACTGTGCTGTGAAGCCTGTCCTCATAACCACCCATCCACCAGAGATCTTTGCAGGATGTCCATCGAGGCCACAAGATAGCAAAATAACATTGGATCAGGTCAAGCTTCTTTTGCCCTCGTGGTGGATGAGGTTACTAATGATAGGTGTGATTTGTTTTCTCCCTCATCCCTTGGGAAATGCTGATTCTCCTCATCTCATGACACAGAACTTTTTCTCTACTCTGAAATTCTTCCCTTGACCAAACTCCTACAAAACCATTTTGTTCAATGTGGCTGAACTTGTGAGATCTGTTGCCTTTCTACTTCAGCATGGGGTAGAATGTATAATTTACATTCATGTTAAAAAATAAATTTTTATGCTGATTAAATAAGTATAGCATGTTCAACATGTAGAAAACAAAGGAAAATAAAAAGAAAATACAAATTTTCTATAATACCATCACCTATAGATACTCTGAGCTTCTTTTTTAAAAATCTGTGTGGCTTCTCCTGACTGGTATTAATCTGATGACTCTCATCTTATGCTTTGTCATTCGGTGGGAGGTACATGACATTACAGAGGGGGATGGCATTTTAGAAGCAGCCAGTAAGAGTACTCATTGCTGAATTTTTAAGCCATGAGAATAAACAGCCAAAGAACTACCCAGAATCAGGTCCTGGGGGAGAGTAAATGCCCACCTCAGGGTAGAGAACTGAAGATTTTAGACAAGTAAGTTTTGTTTCTAATTATCCTGTATAACCTGGTAGATTTTTGCCCCAACTAAGCAAGTAAATTGGAGAAAATTCTGTTTATTCTGTTAAGATAGCTGATGGGATTAGAGTGAACTTGTTCTTTCTGAACCTCAGCGTCTTCTAATTAACAAGCAGGTCATGCTCAAGGGTCACTTTCCTGAAGCAATCTAATGGCTTTTCCCTCTGCATTTCTTTTTTATGGTTAAACTTTTGTTTTTGACTTTAAAATCACTGGTTTTGTGTATGTCATTTAAGATCTTCAGAGGCTTGTAAAGAATTTATTAGTGCCCCCTCTCTGGGTAAGGGTCTCAATACATTTATGTAATTGAACAGCTTCCTGGTAAAGAACATACCTTGAAGAGGGGCACTTTTCTGAATCTCAAATTAAGATGTGTGGTTTGACAGGAAAGCAGTACAGAATGCGAAATGGAACTGTCTCTTGACATTCAGGAGAGGAGAAAGCTGTAAACACGGCCAGTGCGGCCCTGTCCTAGAGAAGCGTTCCCCAGGACTTTTGGGGTTCACTTCAGGAGCCAATCTCGTTCTCTGTCTTCATCAGGTATTAATTAACGCTTCAGCAGGCATTCACCAGATTTCCAGCTTTTAAGTAGAAAATTGGACTTTAAAAGCTATTCATTTGTGCCTTAGGATTCCAGATATTAAAAAAAAGAAAAATGAAGCTGGAAGTTTCAGGCAAGGGACTTCTCTGTGGAGTAATGAGCCCTGAGGAACCTTTGCTGGCAAACTGTTGACAGCGGATTGCGGTGTAGGCACAATGCTTCTTTGTCAGGAGGGACCTTGGAAGCCCTGGTAAATCCCCAGTTCAATTGTTTTCTCCAAACAATGCAAATGTTTGTTATTTTAGAAAGTGGATGGAGAATAGGAAATTGTAGCTAAAATGTCTGTGTTCGTCTCTGCCCCGGAATAGACACAATCCTAACTCAGGCTCAGTTTCTCTTCTTAGTATCTCTAAGACTGGTCAAGTTCCTTAAGTCCTCTGAGCCTCAGATGCCTCGTCTGTGAAGTGGAGACAATAACATCACTCTGTTAATGTTGTGAGGATGAATGAGAGACAGGGACAAAGTACTCAGCAGAGTTTGGAGCGCTTCCCTTGCTCTCTGTCCCCAAACATTTCCTAAACCAGAGAGGAGAGCTTGTGTCCATTTTAGAAGAGTTTTATAATTCCATGGAGGGAGTTGTTGCCTCTCCGAGCTGACTAAATATTATGTAATGCACTCTGTATATAGTCTGTGAAAATAAGTTTGCCAGGTGATTTCAATTTTATAGTAGGGACATCATTTCAAATGTAAGTAATATTTATTACCTCTAAATTGTGAACTTAGAATATAAATCAGGAATAGTTATTGAGTGAATGTAAACATTAAAAAAATTATCTTCATTTCAAGATTACTTCTGAACTTCAACTTTTAAGAACATTGTATAGAAAAAAGCAAAAGCTAAAAAAAATGACAGCCACTCCCCTCGCTTTGTCACAGCCCCCTCCGAAGGACAGCCAGAGGCTTCCCCTCCTCTGACAACTCAGGTCTGCACTCCTGGAAGTTCAGCTTCTCTGAAAACGGACATGACTTACTGTGTCAACATTTTCTATTCTTTCCTAATTTGAATTTGTTGCTTGAGTGACGCTGGCTTTCTGGTAGTTCTGCCTACCAGCCATGTCTATTTCTATCTTTTGATTTTTCTTTTTTGGCTTATGCTTAATCCTACACTATTAATATCCTTACTTCTCTTCACCTTTTCAAGATGTTCTCAACTTTCAAAGCCTTTGTATGTGAACAGTTAATTAAATGTATTTGGGGATAGAGTTTCAAATTTTTTCTCTCCCTTACCCTCTGTATTCATTTTCTCCTCTCCGCCCTTTCCTCTCTTTTTTAATGTATATGTTTAAGATTATATTTATATTTATAAATGGTTATAGGTCAAGGTCTTAATTTTTTTAATCTCCCTTTGACAAAACATAAGAAACAGTCATCTTTTCCCTTATCTCCCCCTATGGAATGGGATCTAGGAGGAAGGGAGAGAAGACGGACTAGAGGGAGGAGATCCAGAATAGCGCAGTGACTTAGACACTGATGGGTTTGGCAGCAGACAGTCCTGGGCTGGAACTCTGGTCCTTGTTGTCCCGTCTGTAAAATGAAGGTTTAATAGAGGTTCCCTTATAGCACAGTGTAGGTAAGATGTCTAGGTCAGTGCCTAACTCAGATTAGGAGTCCTATAAATGCCGATTGTGGTGGTAGTTGTTGTTATTGCCACGGTTATCATTATTGATACAGAAGAGCTGAAAGCAAGAGATACACCCCGGCTTTGTAGAACTGGAGAGCTGTCAGCAGTGCAGAGATGCATTGATGGTGCACTGGTTTTCTATTGCCACTACAACAGATCGCCACAAATTTGGCGGCTGAAAACCTCATATAGTTCAGAGGGTCAGAAACTTGAAATGAGTGTTGCGGGGCTAAAATCAAGGCATTGACAGGACTGTGTTCATTTTGGGAGGCTCTAGGGGAATATCTCTCCCTTGTCTCTTCCAGCTTCTAGAGACCACTGTCATTCCTCGGTTTGTGTCCTCATCCCTCAAATCCCCGCTACAGTTGTCCTTCCTCTTTCCTCTCCTTCTGACCTTCCTGAGTCATTCTTATAGGGACCTTATCATTGTGTTGAACCCACCCGGATAATACAGGATAATTTCCCCATCACGGATTCTTAATTTAATTACATCTGCAAAGCCCCCTTTTCCATGTAAAATAACATTCACAAATTAAGACATGGACATTTTGTGTGTACCTTGAGGGTGGGGAGGGGGGGGATAGGAATTCAAAGTACTTAAAACAGATTGAGCATTTAGATGCAAAGGAAGCAATAGAAGGTCAGTTGGTAACTTGACCTCTAAGCTGAAGAGCAGAAAGCTTTTATAGAAAGAATTAGTTAATCAGTTTTGACTGTTAGCAAACTTACTCCAGCTCTATCTGCTCTGCGTAAGTGGAAGTTAAGTTAACATGCACTTTTCCAGGCAAATACATTTTTGTATGAAAAGCTTCATCTGTTACTTTTCTCTTAGGAGTTTTACTGTTGTTTTTCAGTAACTTGAAAAGTCATCATGGTTCTCTTCATGGAATCTGCCTTCGACTCAGATAGTGTGTTCTCAGGAAGAGGACCAACTTTTCTGAGCACCTGATAAACCTGGCAAATTATCTATATAATTTATATTATCACACCCATTCTTCTGTTGAAGAAGCTAAAATTTAGAAGCCCAAAGTAACTTGTTTACCATCTCACAGCAAGTAAATGACCACTCATGATTTGAAGCAATGTTATAACTGATGCTTTCCCTTCTTTAGTTTATTGTCTTCCTAGAGTAAAAGACTAAACTCACCTGTTGCAGCAGAAGTAGCTAAACGAAGAAGAGCAGGGCTAGGATCTACGTTTATTTGTCCCAAGCTCTATATCAAGACCTTCTCTAAATTATTTTTTGTTTATTGTTTGTGTTATAAATTCAGATTTTTGTTTCATAGTATATATAACAAAATATATATTCTATAGTTCTATAGTATAATATAGTTCTATCTAATAGTAATATTTTAATTGTTGTATCCTTTTCAGAATTACATTGGTGTTACCATATTCAACATAAGAAATATATTCAGAACTGAACAGAATGGAAAGATTTTAATTTCAGGCCTTATGTAATTTTAATTTTCAGATTTGAAACAAAATCTGCTCATGCAGCTATTAAATCAGATATTCTTTTTATAATGAAACACCTTTTCAAATTGTTCATCTATTTATAGGAGGAAGGAAATGGATCATTTTTCTATGACAACTACTCTATTTTTAACCCACCACCAAGTTCATTGTCTTTTTTTTTGTCTCCATTTCAATGAGCTTCAGTTGGGGGGAAAAGGGATAACTAAATCAGCAAGGTAATTGAAGTACATTTATGGACTCCTTTATTTTAGGTGACTTGTCCAGGAATTAATCAAATGAATACTTTTGAGAACTTGATAAGTGTTGGTACCGACCCCTATTGACAATGCTTTCTGATTGCAATAATTAACTTTGCAGTCATGAAGGGGAACGCTTGATCTTCCTTCATGACCCAACACAAGTGTTCTGGAAAGAATTAACATGAAAGGATCCTGTGAACAAGCACCGTGTGTGAGGGGTGAAGACATGAGTGTTTTCCCCCTCCCTCCATAGAGGAGAGGTCATCACATAGCTCATTAGGCAGCAAGCACTGTCCTGGGATTAGCAATTTTCCTCAGGAACCTAAAGAATGACCCACCTTTCACAGCCAAATAAAAAAGTCACTTTTTAAACAAACTCAGATATTTAAAAATAAATGTACCATGCACCTGAATGTAGTGCTTTTTATACAATTTCCTCATTTCATGCATTGTCACTTTTTTCTTTTTCTTTTTAAACAGTTAAGAGAAGGCAACGCTCGGCTTACTTTTGTTCTTCCTTGTGGTTTTTGAGGTTGGTATAAAAATGTTGAATTTTATGCAGAGGGACTGATTTTTACAGATGAATTTATACTTTATCTCTGAGAGAATTATTTGGTTAGTTGTTGTAGAGGTAAATCTCATTCTTATTCTTATTTTCAAAATCATACGCACCTTGGTGAGGAAAATAACTGGTGTCCATACAAATCAAGAATTAACTTCTCCATAGTCCACATTGGTTTAACAACTTTTATTATAATTCAGTTGTCTTTTATAACTGCATGTTAATGAAAACCTCTGGAATTCATAGTGTGGAAGTGATTTATGAACTTAATACAGAACTACCTACGTGAAACAGTGAGGTCAAAGTGAAAGGGAGATTATCTTTCATTTCCAGTGTAATGAATTAAAAATAGGCAATGCAGTCACTGAATGACATGCTCTTTAAATTCAAAGCTCAGCTACGGCTAAAGGACTCAGAGGTGATAGTTTTTACTTCTTGGTATTACCTGGTCCAGCATGATATTCTGTAAAGAGTATACGCTAAAAAAATACTTGTTGTAATAAATTGAATTATACAACAGTCTTGCTCTCTTCCTACATCTCTCTCTCTCTCTTTCTCTCTCTCTCTCTCTCCTGTGATCATTTATCTGCTGTTCATGGAATCATGCTGCAAGATACATCAGGGACTGCAAGATACATACACTCTTGGCTGCGGTTGTGAGGATTTCAAGAATTCTAAATGTAGTCACATGTTAGACTTGAGAAGATTCTGCTCTAACGTTATTTATTGGTTTCTCATATTGTTTGTGATCAAGCCCTTGTTTCTCTTTAGAAGTTAGGATCCTGCCTTCTAATTTTTCTAAAAGTTGGCCATATTTCCAGCCTTGATGACTTTGGTGGCTATCACCCTGCCCTGTTTCTTTCAAACACCCAGCTTCACTGAGTTCTCCTCCAGAACTGTAGTCCTTGTGTTTCTGCAATCTGCAGGGGGCCTCCTAATGTTAAAGCATCCCTATTAGACCTCCTATCCCCTGATATGTGTATGGAAATAGGTAGTGGGGAGCAGTAAAGGTCACTATAAACTACATGGACTTCAGATTGATGCATATCCTAATGCAGGCTCTTCCACTTACTAGTTGTGTGTAACTTTGAACTCTCAGAGTATCAGTTTCCTTATTTCAAAATAGTTATCCTATTACCTCAATGGGTTTCACTGAAGATGAAATGAGGTAACATAAGTAAAGTTCCAGTGCCTCAGATACAGCAAGCACTCAGTGCATTTTAGTGGTTTGCTCCCCAAATGATCCTTAATCCATGTATTCATCTAAGATATCAATCACTAGCTGATTCCTGGAGAATCCTTTCTGATGAGGAAAGCCCACCTGTCTGGCTTTGCTCATATTACCGGCCAGGAGGGCTGCCTTGAGCTTTTGCCATTTCACTGTGGAGCTGTTCAGTCTCCAGGTCCTGACCCAATGTGCTCTATCCCCATGTTACCTCCAAAGAACAAGCTCTTTCCATGTCCTGATCCCAGGTAAGACACATGCTTTGCTATTGCTTTCTGGAATGACATCTTTATTTCTTCTTTGTCTCTTGTGAAATAAGAAACAATGTTATGAGAAAACATTTCCTTTTTGATACGTTGCTATTTAGTGTCTATGTGCACCTCAATAATTAATTTGAAAAATATGTATTGAGTGACTATTATGCACCAGGCACTAAAAAAAGTACCAGGAATATGTTGAAGAATAAAACAAACATTCCTTAGTATTCTAATAAAGGAGATTGATAATGAATAAGTAGAAACATAAATAAATATTATTATGACCCCAAGTTGTCTCCTTCCATCACCATTCATTCCCCCTTTATCCTCTCCTACCTCCCCGCACCCCCCTTTCCTCTGGCATTTACCATACTGTTGTCTTGTGTCCATGAGACTTTCTTTCCACAATACAATATACAGATGATGCATTGTAGGATTGTACACCTGAAACCTATACAATTTTATTAACCAATGTCACCCCAATAAGTTCAATAAAAAAAGAAATGTACAAAGAAAGTGGGAGCAGTACTGCTTTCCTGATTATCCTCATATTAATAAAAGTACACTTATCCCCTTAAAACATAAGGAAATATCATTACATCATATCATGGTAAGCTCTATAAATAAAGATTTAAGAAGCAATGTGATAGATGTGGCAGGTGTGTGTGTGTGTGGCATTTGAACAGAGACTTGAACAATGTGAAGATGCAAGCAGTTCTAAATCTGGTGTGAGGGCAGTAGGTGGAGAGAAAAGCAAGAGCAACACATCTGCAGGTCAGAAGGAGGCATGTTCAGAGAACAGCAAGGTCAGTGGCAAGGGCCATGACTAGGGAGAAGAGTAGAAAGATGCATTCAAAGAGACAGTTAAGGACCAATAATGTAGACTTCTGCAATGTATCATAGAAAGTTTGTATTTTGTTCTAAGAAGAAGGTTTTCAATAGAGTTATGGAACTAGATTTACACTGATTGAGAAAAAAAACAAAACAAAACACCAGCTTGGTGGAAATAAGGCCAAAGGATGGCTTTGTGTGCTTTTTTTGATTATATGGGAGCAGTGTCCAATAGACTCTTTCAAAGATTATGTAGTTCTCTAGGGGAACATACTTTTGTTTGACATTCTTTTTACTTTTGTTAGGGTTCAGACTTTGTGAAATTTGTGGTGATTTGTAGATTTTTGTCCCTTAGAGGTGCAAATGATGCCTGACTGGTAGAAAACACAATCCAAAGGTCACAGTTTCATTGCCTGTAGGATATTAACAAATTTTGTCTCAAAATCAGTGAAGTTATTTCAGTATGCTTTTCCTGTATACCATATTTCCCTAATTATCTTGTGAACCAGCTTTAAAATTCTTGTGGTCTGACATTAATTGGTTAAAATGCTTAATGTGTGAACATTTGCGTGAGAGTTATAAGTTTTTGAAATTTATATACTTTAACATGTTAATCAAGCTCACTTTGGTTGCCGAATGAAGAATGGAAGGTACGGAGGTTTGGGGAGAAAGTTGTCAAGACTGGAAGCAGAGAGACAACCAAATGAGAGGAAAGGTGCAGGGAACCAGGCAACTGCTATGGTCAAGGTGGCCTAGGTAAGTTGTACGGATGAAGATGGTGTGAACTGATTGGATCTTACATTTGATTTGGAGGTGGAGACAAGGCATGCCAATGAATACATATGGTGTGTGACATAAAGAGAGGAATCTAGTATTTTTGCTTGGGCAACTGGGAGATGGTCATAGAAGAAGGGCAGAATTTTTGGAGAAAATTAAATCTATTTGGATGTGTTGATTTGAGACACAATCTATATGTCTTTGGCAAATTCCCTTATGGTAATGATATTGATGTCTGTATTTTTGCAAAAATAAGGCAAATCTTTGTTTTTAATGAATATTTTTAATTATGTATATGTTCTCTAACCATAGATATACTTATAAACGTATGTGCTTTAATAATCTGATGTTTAAGTGGGTATATATGTATATACACACATATTGGGCATAGTTTTCATGGAATAGATAAAATACTCTTACTTTCCTAAACTATAAAGTTCAGGTTCAATCATTAGTAGGGCAACTTATTTCATGAACTACAAAACCCCTTTTGACTTCATGAATCTTTTAGTCTATAATACTACAACTTGTTACTCAACTGACAAAAAATTGCTTGAAAAAAACACCAATTCCTTAATCTTACTGAATCTTATTTCCTTTATGCGATAATTTGTCTCATCTATTTCAATTTATGTATGCATTTGTCCAATGAGACAAACCATAGCGTTGAAAACTGATAACGCTAAAGATATACAGATTATTATTATGCATTACTATCTGGAGAGAACTTTTAAGTTAAAGGGTGTGAAACTGTTCTTGAGCCTCTCAGTGAGGCTGACCCTGAACCACTCCACTTCAATTGCAAACCATCCTCCCCTACCCTGGCGATGCTGACCGCTTTCCTCTGACCTTTGGCTTTCTGTTTCCCTGCCACTTACCATCACATTTTGATTTTCTGTTTATTTAGGCATTATGTTTATTATATGTCTTTCCTACTAGTGTGTAAGCTACCTAAAGTTAGGGGTCTTTGTCTTTCTTATTGACTGAAGTATGTGAACTACATAAACACACAGTAAGTGCTCGATAATTTTATGAATATATGAATGAATGAGTTTTTCTCTAATTGAGAGAATGCTGTATGATCTTAATCAATGGAATATAAAAAAGGCAATTCAATTTGGCTACAAACAATTTAGAATAATAATTTACATAATAGATCCACCATACTATCATTTTCTTAGATCAATATTAAAATTATATTTAGTATCTTAAACATCTAGTACCTAAAATCTAGTTAAATAGCCCTGAATATGCTTGGTGAATAAGGAGTCAGTTGTTTATTGTATATGTGATTTAATATTAAGCAAGTGATTTAACAATTGTTTTTCTCTATTTCTATCCATAAAATGAGAATAATAATAATAATATCTATATCTACTTCATAGGGTAGCTATTAAAATTAAACAAACCAATATATGAAAAACTATAGAACAGTATTCTGATACATAGTAAACACAGAATATAATAGTAATTATATAAATGAATAATTTATTATGGAAAGGGATATAAATAACTGCTACTTAAAATTCATAAAAATTACACATTACAAAACTTGGCAAATGGATATAAAAACAAATAAACAAAAAGCATATAATAAATCCCAGCATGAGACACAATTTAAAATATACACATAATCCAGTAAAATAACAGGAATTTTTGTATTCTAGAAAATCAGCTTACATTTTAGAATGGTTTTGAGTCAGCATTTTACTTCCTTCCCTACCTCCAGCTGATCAATTTTTGAGAATAAAATATTTTTGAAAGAATTTGCCCTCATTTTGTTTCTAACTTTTGTTCCAGAGCTCTCATGGGAGAGGAGATGAAAATGCTAAAGTCCTTACAGTTTTAAGGACAAGAAAAGACAGTAGACAATGAGAATAATGTCAGGCAAAAAGTACCTCCCCTGGGAAGTTTCATTTTAATAATAACTTCAAAATCTTATAATTTCAATGGAGACAGCTTCCCCCTTTTATCCTTTCAAATATATGCTGATATGCAAATAAAGTGGATTTATTACAAGATGCAGTTCTTTGAATATGTGTTTACTTCCTACTTCTTCCATACAATCAAATAAAAATGGTACACACACACAAATACACACACACACACACATATAAAAGATATATTCTTATGGCCTGTATTTGTCCTTTTCCTTAATCTCTTCCCAAGAGTAAAAGGGGAGCCTGCCCCCGGAAGAGGTTTAACACTCTTCCCTTGTTCTTTGAAAAATTTGGAATATGCAACCAGAACTTTCTGCATTTCACACCAGGACACATCACACATCCAGGCAGGGAATTGACTGGAGTTCCCAGAATGATTTCTCATCTTATAGAAGCAAATTAAAGTTTTTAGGCTTCCTTTTCAAATATTCCGCCCAATTCCTTTTTTTTTTTTTGTTTTTGTATCCTCATCCAAGGAATTTTTTAAAATTACTTTTAGAGGGAGTGGAAAGGAGAGAGAAACATTGATGTGAGAGAGAAACATTAACTGGCTGCCTCCCATGTACACCCTGACCAGGCTCAAACCTCCAGCCCAAGTATGTGCCCTGATTGGGAATGAACCCACAACCCTTTGGTGCATGGGAAGATGCTCCAAACAACTGAGCCATACCTGCCAGAGCCAGCCATTCTTAAACTCAATATTTATTCTAACATTTTAAGGTTACCATGTCCAACCCAAGGCTCTTGATTCCCATTCTGCAAAGTTGTTCTTGCCCTTCCTTTCCCCATCTCTAGCCTCCTCAATCCCAGTAAATGGTATCACAAGCTATTCAGATACTCAAGGCAGAAATGTATGGGTTTATATCAGTGAGGTTGATTGAGTCTATACACAAAAATCTATATATATATTTTTTTAAAGATTTTATTTTTATTTATTTTTAGAGAGAGGGGAAGGGAGGGAGAAAGAGAGGGAGAGAAACAGCAATGTATGGTTGCCTCTCACATGGCCCTCATGGGGACCTGGCCTGCAACCTAGGCATGTGCCCTGACTGGGAATCGAACCAGGACTGCCTGGTTCCCAGCCCGCGCTCAATCCACTGACAAAAATCTATATTTTGAATCTTTCTACTTTAATTTTCATGGTGATGACTACCTCCAGTCCACTCTTCCCCTTACTCAATGTGGTCTAACTCCATAAGCCTTATTTCAGTGCTTTGGCACTACAGTTTTTCCCCCGACTCCAGCGAGGCCTGATCCTACTACTTAGGACACTCTCCACACTATTTAAATGTGAGCACCTCAGTGATGGCTCTTTGGACCTATCTGTCTAAAACGGGTCCCTGGCCTGTTGTTATTTTATATCTCAGAAGTTTGTTTTTCTTCTGTGTTGCATTTCCATAATTTTATTTTATTTACTTTACTAACAAAGCCTTTCTATTCATGGTTTTATCCACGGCACTGAGTTTAGTCCTAGAACATGGACTATACTTAGTGGATAATTGTTGAATAAATAGAGGATTAATTTACAAGGTATAGTCTGTCAGATATTTAAACATCTTGAAATTTACAATAAAAATATAAAGGTTTTATTTTTTTAAATGAATATGCCAATAATAGTCTTCTTAGACAAAGCTAAAAACTTTAATCTTCCAGTTTCCTAATTTCTATTGTAAATGAATTCTCACAGCTATTTTTTTAAAATCAGAATCTTTCTTTTAATTTCAAAAGCTACATCTTACAGCTATTCCCTGACTATTTTGGTCAATATCTTAAGTCGTCTTCACATTCTCTTTGTATCGTGTTGGCCAAAACATTTGTTTGTTTGTTTTCCCTAAGATGGCTTTAGTAGTGCTTAGTGGTCTTTAAATTCATTTGAAACAGTTTTGTTAGTTTGTATTGTGATAGCTGTCATATCAGCGTATATTTATAAAAACTTACCAAAATTGGTGAATTTTTGTGTAGCCATTTTAATATTGAAGATGGAAGAAAATATGCAACATTTCCAGCATATTATGCTTTATTATTTCAAGACAGGTAAAAACACAACTGAAACACAAAAAAGATTTGTGCAGTGTGTGGAGAAGGTGCTGTGACTGATCAAATGTGTCAAAAGTGGTTTATAAAGTTTTGTGTTGGAAGATTTCTTGCTGGATGATTCTCCATGGTAGGGTACAACAGTTGAAGTTAATAGAGATCAAATTGAGACATTAATTGAGAACAATCAATGTTATACCACATAGGAGATAGCCAACATACCCAAAATATCCAAATCAATAAAGTTATTGGTGAAAATGAAAAATATATATTTTATTTTATGGGAGAAACTAAACAGACTTTTTGGCCAGCTCAATACAATACCACACTTGTCAGAAACTTTTTGTCTAAATAAGTATAAAAGAATAACATTATGCTACTCCAGCACAGTTATTTTGGTCTAAAACTTTTAAACCAAAAGTTAAAAAGTTAGGGGGCAAACAGTTCCATCAACGAGGCTGAGTAGGTACGTGCTGTGCTGAACTCCTCCCATGACCACATCAAAATTATGACTAAATTATAGAGCTATCAACATGGAGAACCACCTGAAGACTAGCTGAATAGAACTCCTGTAACTAATAATATACAGAAGAGGCCATGAGGAGACTGGTAGGAGGGGCAGAGAGGTGAAATGGCTGGCCCCACACCCATTTGTGGTTGTTGAGAATTGAGAAGGTTATCTCAGCTGCAGAGCTCCACCCTGAGGAGCCAGGGGGTGCCAGCCGCCCACCAGGCCCCCTGGGCCAGGCATCCAGTGCTAGGAAGAGTAGTTCCTACAACAGCTGGCTTTAAGGATCAGTGGGCAATTTCGTCCCAGCCAAGAGGAAAGAGAGGGCAGCTGGAAACCCAGGCATCCTCTTAAAGGGCTTACACACAGGCTCACTTACTCACAGGCATTCATCCTGAGTTCCAGTGAAGGGAAAGCAGCTCAAAAGGCAGCAGAGGCATATAGGGAGAAACTGAATTGTGTGGCTTCAGGGTGAGTCCCCCCAGAAATTCTGCCCCTACACACACACCACAAAACCTGTAGGGACAGGCAGGGCCAAATGGCAATTCCTGGAGAGCCAGCCACATCCAACTCTGTGAGGATTCCCTCAGGGTGAGATAGAGGGCTGCTAGAAACACAGGCATTCTCTTAAAGGGCCCACACAGAGATTCAGGTACTCACAGGCACTCACCCTGAGCTTCAGTGAAAGGACAGCTTCTCAAAAGGCACCAGAGTTATGTAGGAAAAAATTAAATTGTGTAGCTTCAGGGTAAGGGCCACCAATGTCCCTGTATTGAGCCCTTCCCTTGTACAGCCTGCAGAGGCAGGCAGGGCCAAATTTGAATCTGTGTTAACTGGGAATACAGAGCTCACCCCACTCTGGTGACTCTCTGAGACCCAGACCTATCCAACTTCCACATGCCATTGGCTCTTTCAGAGGCTGTGCCTCACTGAAACCCTTAGCGCATGATGTAAGCTTTCATAAAAACTCCTCAAGGCCAGCAGACCCTGGGCAGTCAGTTGTTGGATTCAGTGTGCCCTGTGCCCTTTGCTAAGTGTCCCCAGGCCTGATGCAGGTGATACCTGGCCTCAGTGTGGGTCACAGTGTGGCCTCTCCCAAGTGTCTATGGACCCAGCATAGATAGCTGTCAACCATCAATCATTTTGTAGCTCTTACAAGGTGGCCCCAAGGCTGGGCACAGGAAACAACCGACCTTAGCCTGCACCAGAGCTGTAGTCAAGAAGCCCCAGGACCAACACACCTGGTGGATGGTGCAGAGCCCAGCTCGGGTAAATCATGTTCTGTGGGGTCAGCCCATGTTGTGGTAGTGGCCAGTCCTCAAAGCCAATCAACCTGAGGGTCAACCCCACCCACTGATAAACAGAAATCAGAGTTTAACTACAATAGGAAGGCACACACAATCTACACAAGGGACTGTAGTGGAGCCCCAAACTTAGGTGGCTAGGGAGACAGCACCACTGGGCTCACAGGACACCTACTACATAAGGCCACTCTTTCAAGACTAGGAGATGTAGGAGATCTACCTAACACATAAACAGAGAGAGGCAGCCTAAATGAAAAGACAAACATGCCCCAACTGAAAAAAATAAGTAAACAGAAAAGAACTCCAGAAAAAGAACTAAGGGAAATGGAGGCAAGCAATCTACCAGATAGAGTTGAAAACATTGCTTATAAGGATGGTCAATGAAACTGGGAGAAGAATACATCAACTCAGTAAGAACTTCAGCTAAGAGATAGTAATCATTAAAAAGGACATAGAAACCAGTAAATAGGCATTCAGAAATAAAGAATACAATAACTGAAATGAAGAATACATCAGAAGGAATTGACAGATTAGATGAAATAGAGGAGCAAATCAGTGATTTGGAAGTTAAGGTAGCAGAAAACACCCAATATGAACAACAAAAAGAAAAAGATTCCAAAAACCTGAGGATCATTTGAGAAGCCTCTGAAATAACATCCAGCCTATCAACATTTGTGTTACGAGAATACCAGAAGGAGAGCAAAAGATGAAAAATCTATTTGATGAAATAATGACTGAAAATGTCTCTAATTTGGTGAAGGAAATAGACACACAAGTCCGGGAAGCAAAGAGAGTCCAAACAAGATGAACCCAAAGAGGCCCACACCAAGACACATCATAATTAAAATACCAAAGGTTAAAAACAAAGAGGAAATCTTAAAAGCAACAAGAAAAAAGTAGTTAGTTACCTACAAGGGAGCTCCCATAAGACTGACAGCTGATTTCTCAACAGAAATATTTCATGCCAGAAGAGATTGGCAAGAAATATTCAAAGTGATGAAAACCAAGGGCCTATAACCAAGATTACTCTGCTCAGGAAGGCTATCATTTAAAAATGAAAGAGATAAAGAGCTTCCTAGAAAAGAAAAAGTTAAAGGAATTTATCACCACCAAACTACCATTACAAAAAAAGTTAAAGGGAGAAGAAGAAGAAGAAGAAAAGAAGAAGAAGAAGAAGGGGGGAGAGGAGGGGGAGGGGGAAAGAAAAAACTGAAATGTAAAAAACACAATGATAGTAACTGTATACCTATCAATAATCACTTCAGATTAAAATCCACAAAGGCTTGAGAATTCCAGTAAAGATAGTGGAGTAAGTAAATGCTGTACTCACCTAGTCACACAACCACCTTAAAATTACAACTAAACTACAGAACAACACTCATTGAGAACCACCTGAAGTCTAGCTTAACATAAGTTCTATAACTAAGGATATAAAGATGATGCCACATCAAAACAGCAGTAAGAGCATAGGCAAGTAATACTCTGGTCCCACACCGTTGTGGTGGTGGTTAAAAGTTAGGATGGAGCCCTGGCTGGTGTGGCTCAGTGGATTGAGTGCTGGCCTGGGAACCAAAGGGTTGCCAGTTCGATTCCCAGTCAGGGCACGTGACTGGTTTGTAGGCCAGGTCCTCAGATGGGAGCACATTAGAGGCAATCACACACTGATGTTTTGTCCCCAGTTTCTCTCTCCATTCTCCTCTCTCTAAAAATAAATAAATAAAATATTAAGAACAAATGGGGGGATACTACCCCACAGTGGAGGTTCCCCATGAGGAGTGAGGAGTTCTAGCCCCACACCAAACTCCTCAATCCAGGTTTCCAGTACCAGGAAGAGAAGTTTCCATTACGTCTGGCTGTGAAAGTCAGTGAAGATCATGGCTGAGTGAGAGGGAGGGCTGCTTAAGTTCCAAACATTCCTATTAAATGGCATGTATACACACTACTCACTGAGGGGCTCACTTGCTCTGAGATCCAGTGTTGCAGCAACACCTTAAAGGGTTCCAGGAATATACTGGAAGGAATTCAATAGTGTGGCTTCAAGACAATGGATCAAAAACCTATGGCCCATTTACACAATGGAATACTACACAGCAGAAAGAAAGAAGGAGCTCCTATCCTTGCACAACAGCATGGATGGAACTGGAGAGCATTATGCCAAGTGAAATAAGTCAGGTGTTAAAAAAGAAATATCATATGATCTCACCTATTAGTGTAACCTAATCAACAAAACAAATAAGCAAGCAAAATATAACCAGAGACATAGAAATAAAGAATAAACTGACAGTAACCAGAGGGGAGGTGGAAGGGGATAACAGGGGAAGCATTTTCAGGAACAACTATAAAGGACACATGTACAAAACCAAGGTGGGGAAAGGATTGAGGGTGGGAGGTGGGGGAAAGTGATGGTAGGAAAATGAAGACAACTGTACTTGAACAACAATTAAAAAAAAAAAAGAAGAGAAAAAAAGAAGAAAAAGATGAGGGCTAGAGGCGCATTTTCTCCCAGACAAAAGTGCTGACAGAAGCCACAGTTACTTTGCTGAGCCCTCCCCCTGCAGGCACAGGCAGACGCCATATCTGAGTTTTTCTCAACCTGACTAATACTGTTCGCCTGCCCTGTTCATTCCCTGAAACTCCACCCAATCTATCTTGAAGGCCCAGCCAAGCCACTTCCAGTGGCATTTCCATACAAACAACCTGTCTTGGCTCATGCTATAGGCTATTCTAAAACCTCTTAAAGGTTCACAAACTCCAAACAAGCATTGGGCCTCAGCATGCCCTGTACCTCTCGCTAAGCAGCCCCAAGCCTGGCACTAGTGGCAGACACCTCAGTTCACAGCTTAACCTTTCCCAGGCACCCACTGCCTCTGCACAAGAGGCAGTTTTCTGCAGATTACTTTGTTCCTCATACCAGGTAGACCTGGGTTTGGAAAAGGCAGTGGCTGAATTGGCCCTCACCTCCAAAGAGGATTCAAACTAACACACCCAGGAACCAGCATCAGACCACACCTGGGACTTTAGGAGGTCCAACATTCATCTCAGGGGTGTCAGAAGGAAAAGAGAAAGAACAAGAAATTGGAAATATGTCTGAAAAACTAGTGAAAGAAAACTTCCCTAATTTGGTGATGGAAATAGACATACAAGTCCAGGAAGTACAGAGAGTCTTAATTAGGATGGATGCAAAGAGGCCCACACCAAGACACATCATTTTTATAAGGCCAAAGTTTAAAGATAAAGACTCTTAAAAGCAAGAGAAAAGAAGTTAGGTGCCAGAAGGTTGCCAGATGGGTTGGGGGAGGGGGATAATGGGTGAAGAGGTGAGGGGATTAAGAAGTATAAATAGATAGTTACAGAATAGCCATGGGGGTTTAAAGTACAGTATAGAAAATGGAGTAGCCAAAGAACTTATACACACGACCCATGGACATGAACAATGGTGGAGGGATTGCTTGAGGGAGTAGGGGGTGCTGGTTGGAGGGGTCAAAGAAGGGAAAATCAGGACAAGAGTAATAGCATAATCAATAAAATATAATTCAAAAATAAAATGAAAGGAATAATAGAAAAAGAAGGAAATGAAGAAAACAATCACATTTACAATTGCAATGAAAACCAAAATACCTAGAAATAAACTTAACCAACAAGGTTACAGCCCTGCACTTGAAAAATTGTAATATATTGAAGATAGAAATTGAAGAAGATATAATTGGAATCATATACCATGCTCAGGGATAGGAAAAATTAACATTTTTAAAATGTCCATACTACCCAAAGCAATCTATAGATTCAATGCAATCCCTATCAAAATATATGTTAACACATTTATTTCACAGAACTAAAACAAAAAGACCCTGAATAGCCACAGCACTCTTGAGAAAGTAGAACAAGGTTGGAGGTATCATGCTACCTGGTTTTCAAACTATACTAGAAAGGCCGTAGTAATCAAAATGGTATGGTGCTAGCTTAAAAACAGACACACACATCAATGGAACCGAATAAGCAGTCCAGAAATAAACAAATGCTTACATGGTCAATTAACATGTGACAAAAGGATTGAAAATATACAATGGAGTAAAGACACTCTATTCAGTAAATGGTGTTGGGAAAGCTCAACAGATATTTATGAAAATAAAACTAAACCACCTTCTTCCACCATATACAAGAATAAACTCAAAATGGATTAAAGACTTAAATGGAAGACCCTCAACCATAAAACTGCTAGGAGAAAACAAAAAACAGAGGCAGTAAACTCTCTGACATCACTCTTAATAATATTTTCATTGGTATATCTTCTTGGGCAAGGGAAACAAAACAAAATATAAACAAATGGGACTACTCAAACCAAAAAGTTTCTGCATAGCAACAGAAACCATCAACAAAAACAAAAGACAACCTACTAAATGGAGAGAGATATTTGCCAATGATACATCTGACAATGGGTTAATATCCAAAATTTATAAAGGGCTCACACAACTCAACACAAAAATAACCACTTTCTGTGGGTATTTTGAGAGAAGAAACCTTGATTTCTACATACCATAATGGTCAGTGTGTTCTCTGGTACACTGCAAGAACTCAATAAATAGTTGCTGAATGAATAGATAAAGAATGCCTGATGAATAACTAAAAATTTAGTCTGAGAATAAAGAATTCATCACTTTTAATATGAAAATTGAACATGGCTTATTTGGGAGGCATGCTGCCTAATTTTCTACATCTTGGAAATATACCTTTGATTTCCTAATTCACATAACTGCTCTACAGATTTCTCCCCGAACAAAAAATAATTCAAGTGTAATCTAAAACACAATGCAAAATCAAGGATAATAAGCAGAATCTCCCTTAAGCAAGCACTAACCTGAATCCAACAGTAATGAATTTCTTTGTAATTTATTTTATCTATTGGTTACATGGACTTGCAACCCCCACAAGCCGTGGGTTATTTAGTGTCATGATGGCATTCCCATGCATATGTAAATGATTATGACATGCATTACATTTTAATTGTATTATATTTTTGAAACTCCAGATTCTGGTATATATGAGATATCCATAAGTCTATCTGGGGTCACAAAAAGCAAAAATATAATAGAATTAAAATATAATGTATATATATTATGTATGTATGTACACTTATTTATCTATCTACCTATCTATATATCAGTGTTATGTTCTTTGCTCTGGAAATGCACTGTTAAGTGTGAGAATTTTTTTTAAAGATTCTATTTATTTATTTCAGAAAGAAGGGAAGGGAGGGAGAAAGAGAGGGAGAAACATCAATGTGAGGGAGAAACATCAGTATGAGAGAGAAACATTAGTTGGCTGCTTCTTGTGTGCCCCCAACTGGGGACCTGGCCCACAACCCAGGCATATGCCTTGACTGGGAATCGAACCAGTGACATTTTGGTTCACAGGCCAGCACTTAATTCACTGAGCCACACCAGCTAAAGCAAAGTGTGAGAATTTTTTATCCACTCATTGGTAAAAACTAACCACTGGTTATTTTTTAATAACCAGTGCGGTTATTAAAAAATCTTGGATTTGTTTTTCTTTCAATGATACTGGCCTCCCATGTTAGAATTAATGAACAGACCACTGAAAGTGAGAGTGTGTGGATATGAGCTGTAAACTTTATTATTATTTTTAAGTGATTTTAAAAACTCATTGATTATATGCACTTGTATCTGCAAATTATGGCAACATATGAACACATTTTACCACATATATAATACAGAAAACACTCCAACTCTCAAATGACAGGTATTTATTTATTTATTTATTTATTTATTTATTTATGAGTTAATCTTTATTGTATT
This sequence comes from Micronycteris hirsuta, assembly GCA_004026765.1. Classification (NCBI taxonomy): domain Eukaryota; kingdom Metazoa; phylum Chordata; class Mammalia; order Chiroptera; family Phyllostomidae; genus Micronycteris; species Micronycteris hirsuta. Next base: position 104,847 of record PVJI01001798.1, on the reverse strand, counting down.
TTTTCCATTACCATTTAGTCCCCTTACACCCCCCTCCCCCCACAATCACCCCACTGTTGCCCATGTCCACGAGTCCTTTTCCCTTTTGGAGCTGTAGACTTTAGACACTGTCACCGATCTACATAGCTTGCTCTGTCACACTGTGATTCATCACTTCTGACACAGGGATGTGACTGTTAAACACCACCCACTTGTCACAAGAACTCTTTTGTCAGAAATACAATGTAAGTTTACTCTTTTCAATGAGGTTTTTTTATTCTTTGAAATGCAAGGCTAGTTCTACATTTAGTTTACCTTTGTCACTGTTTCTATGCTTGTTTAAATCATGGAAATGAAATACAAGAGTATAAAGAGAAGACTGGATTCAAAATAGAAAAACCCAGAGGTATCCTAGCACTGAAATATATACCAAAGAATTTACTGAAATATATACCAAAGAATTTAAGATATTTCTTCAGGTTTATAGTAGGTGTCGGTTATTGCTCCATTCATTCATGTTTACCAGCTGCTATTGTTGTAAATTCCTTACCCCTCTCTATCCTCTGGTCTCCAAAAACTTCCCTAAATTAAAAAATGGAGCTATTGATAAATAATATAGACACACACACACACACATTCATTCCTAATGGATTCTGGAGGACATTAATGTCTTATTCTTTCTATTTAATTCCATGAATGCGACATGGTATAGAAAATATCCAGAGAAGTAGGAAATGCAAATTAGATACAGTATCTTTTACTCTTAGAAACTGACGGGATATTAGCATTATTCTAAATGGCTCTATTGTTTTAGCCAGTGTGGATGGAGACCTCATCTGATAGAATGAACTGTAGGTCCCATAATTTCTCCTGAAAAGCTTCCTACAGTGGGGAGGTTGCTGTATCAATTTTGTCATAGCTCTAATTATCATAAAATATTGTGAGAAGAAAATCAACCTGTTTCCTGTGGGGGTGTGGTATTCCTGCTACACAAACATTATGATAATTGTGCAACTTGAAGATATACTTGAATGTTGAACTTACACTGTGGCTTGTGCTAGAGAACAGGAAGGGAGACTCCGGGAGAGAAGAGGGAGTGTTTAGTTTCTCCTGATCTGGGCTGCCAAGGGGGGTGGCACGTTAGTGCCCACTACATATAGGCAGGCCAGGATTTAGGAACTGTGAGGGGTCAAGAAGAGAGACCTGTGAAATTGTCACTGGCGGCTACAGTGTAGCTAATTCCTGAGAGCAAGTGAAATGGAAGTCCGCTGGGAGTACCAAGAACACGCCAGCTCCAGGGGCCCAGTTCTTGTACTCTCTGTGATCGTTCTTCCTCTGCAATCATTTAGTATTTAATACAGTCTTATCAAAAGCTTTAATCTGTCTAAATTACACTACAGGGTACTCAGGAGAGAGGATTTTGTGCACTACCATGTATTAAAGTGGGTATATTAAGTTGGGAAGAGACAATTCAAGCCTGCATCATGAAGGCAGTTGGAAGCAGGTAGTAAAGAACTTTCAGAGAGGAGAGGCCGTACTGCTTCGCTTGTTGTCTCCACATCCAAAATTTATAGTTTTAAGACTACGTCTTAGAGTTGGGTGTTTTATATTATTAAATAGGTCATATTGTCCCCAAATTGGTCTTTATAACTTTACCATGTATTTTTTTTTATTAAACTGATTCATTCTTCTGGAGATATACTGAATAAATAAAGTGTTAAAATGTGTTATGCCATTTATGATATTTCTCCCAAATCCTGTCTTCCAAAACGACTGTGGTTCCTTCCGCCATCCTTGTGCCTGTGGTTCCTATGTGCTTTATCATCATGGTAACTATTTCTAGAGCCTCATATGCCTATCACATTGTAGCATAAAGAACTCAAATACTGGCGGAGCACCAGGCCACTGCAGAGCATGGTGGCACCACTGTCTTCTTTGTTCTATATGCTCAATTTCCATACCATTCCATCTTTCCAGGTTTTTGAAAAATTTTGACTAAAAAAATATTATGATCATCTTACCCCATGAGCAAAGAGAAAGAAAGCAAAGTTCAAATCAAATGTATTTTATTTTAAATGTATGACTTTGAGTAAGTAAATCTGAGGTACATTTGTGCTAGTTAGCCTGATCTAGCCATCAAAGTAGTTTGATTGCTATTTTTAGTAACTTTGTCTTTCTTAGCAAAATAAATCACTTGAATAATCAGACATGAACTTCTCCGGGCAGGTTTTGGGATTAATGAGCCAACAACGTATAAGCCACGGGTAAGACAACTCAGGGAGCGGATCCAGTTCCTCATGGAGAGGCCAAAGGGATGGCTGAGGGAGAGGGGATGAGGGAGGGGCAGGCATGAGGCATGGGCAATGGAGGCCAACAGCCAGTACTTCCTTCTATTTTCTTCCTAGTCTGCTGCAAACAATAGACATATTTCCCCTTTAATAAAACATTGGCTGTTCTGTTTGTCCAATATTATTTGCCCACATTGGTGCTGTAGGATTTGGCTACTTGTCTATCCATTTCTCTTCCTTCTCCAATTCTTCTGGATAGCTCTGTGTGATTTTCTAACAACTAGGTCATCCTTTTGGCTATATTGAACTGCAGATAATTAAAAGTCTTTAGGCTTTTTTCATGGAAAATGCTAACAAGGAAGTTCCTTCATCCTTTATTTTCACACCTACCTTTTTAAAGGCACAGTCCTTTATATTTAATTAAAACATTTATGTGTATGTGTATATATATTGTTAGCTTTGTCACATAACTTATCACAACCTTTTAGAGTCCAAATTAATTTATTTAAACATATTTCCTTCCACAAATTGATAACATCTATAGGTATTATATGCTTGTCATCTATATCTTTATCATCCATATCATATAAAATGGCCAGCTAAGAGATTAGAATCCCATAGCAAATCGCTACAGAGAGTAAGTGAATCAAGAGTTATATGATACATTAATCAATGTGATGTGGTCATTTATCCACCATTAATATGTACTTCTAGCCCATTATTTTTAGTCTACACCAATCCGTCTTGCCTACAGTGATAATAAGAAACTTCCAAATGCCATGTAAAATCAAGAAAATCATTTCTTATCATGGAATTTCAGAATTAGGAGTTTAGGAACCACATGCCACCTTCTCACCTTGAAGCAAATATTGATCTACTAGCTACATTGTATATTTTACTACATTTACCTTACACTGCAGATATTCTACTTAAGAGCTCCATGTACCTTCCAAGGGATCAAAATCTCCTTAAAGGTCTATTTGAGAAACAATATTATGATCATTACATATAGTTTTCATAATGCATCTCTTAATGTCTTTGTTGGAAAAGTAGATAAATATTTGTCCATTTCCAGATTTTTCCCACCTCTCCTAATTGCAGTGATTTCTCAGAGATGATGTCTGGGGTGTTGTGATTCTATCTGTAAATCCCTTCTAGACAGTAAAATTCCTTGAGCTCGGAGATGTGAAACCATCTAGCCTAGTTAGGTACTGCCTTACACTATTCTTACCCTCCCCAGAATTCCCCCGTTAGCCATGGGTTGTCCTTCCAAAGTGATGACTTGCTTTGACAGAGAAAGAGAGGCGCTGTTAACACGGCCATCTCTGCTTAGGGGAATGGGTATAGCCCATTCTTTCCTTCTTACTTTAAACATAACTTCTAAAGTTCTTTTCATCTTTCTTAGCATTATTCATTAGTCTGAGTTATTCCTGCTATATTCCTAACACTGTTTTTAAAGGTCTGTACAATTCTTTTGTATTCCATTTGTAGTTCTGTGCTTCTTCTTCTACCTTTTTACATGACCTTTAAAATGTTTTATTTTCTGTTTATAAAAGGAATCTTTACTGAAAAAAAAATTGAAAACCAGAGACCAGTGTAAAGACTAAAATAAAAAAACAAAATCAACTGACATTCCACCACTTACAAATAATAATCATTCATATTTCAACACATCATTTGTATGCATATGTATTCTTTAGTTAGGGTCATTTTCATATTTACATTTTTATTCTGCATTTTTAATTTATAAGATTTTTCCCGGTAGCATGCAATATTTATATACAACCTAATTTAGCTGCTTTAAAATATTTTATTATATAAATTAGAATGCACTTACCAGTCTTTTTTTTTTTAAATGTGGGCTCTCGTAATATTTTGCTCTTACAAATAAAATTGTGTTGAATATTGTCACCATATTGGACAGTTCCCTACCTCACAACAATAATTTATTTTAATCATTTTTATTTTTTCTTATGTAATTAAATTTATAGAGTCATAATTTAATTTTAGAATTCTCATCCCTTATAAGCCATTTTTTTCATCTAAAAGAAAGTTTGCTATTTCTCTGAAATCTCAGAAATGTTCTTTCTGAGATGAGAGTTTATTTATCTGGCTCAGTGACATATTTACCTGCCCCAAAGATACCGCTTAATTCCCCAGCCAATTTTTCCTTTCCAGCCAGACTTAAAATTACAGATGAATGAAGTGTTAGAGTTGATAAAAATCTTAGCAATGTTCTTTTTAATTACTCTTGTTCTCTGTGGTCTTTTAAAAAAGAAAACTAATAGCAGAGGGACATGTTTTGTATATGTTTGTTGATAAAACATGCTTGACTTGAACACAAGGTTCACGGAGCAAAAGAGAAATCTGAGACTGAAAAGCATGGCTTGGTCAGGTGAGGGAAATTGAGTCTCTAGATAATAGTAAGGAAAGTAATATTACAGTTATGATTGGTATCTTAGGGTTTTTTTAAAAAGATTTTAATTATTTTTAGAGAGAGGATAAGGGAGGGAGAAAGACAGGGAGAGAAACGTTGATCATTTACCTGTGACAGAGAAACATGGATCATTTACCTCTTTCGTGCCCTGGATGGGGCTGGAACCCACAATCCAGGCATTGTCCTGACCAGGAATCAAACTGGCAACTTTTCACTTTGCTGGATGATGCCCAATCAACCGGGCCACACTGGTCAGGGTGGCCTCTTAGTTTTAAGCAGGGCATTGGCTGGCAACCAGTATCTAGAGTTCCAGGACTACTTTCCTTCGAAAATAGAGCTGCCACGGTATGAAGGTGCCAAGTGGATTAGTGCTTAAGCTAGGAATCTTGTCCCAATTAGGACTGTTAGTGGTGATCAAAGATATACATGGGGAAATGCAGAATGCGTTGGGGAAGACTCAGGGATAGTAATCAGGCAGATACCTAGGGCTCTAGTCAGTTAATCAGCACTGGGCTTAGGGTTACTAGTGGGTTTGAATTTAATACGCATGCTCTGCCCCAGTCAGGATTGGTTCAGGACTGTATGAGTCTGAGAATGCGGGCTGAAGGTTTGGATGCCGACTGCAGTGAAAGACTGGACCTGGGAAGAGGCAGGCATGACCAAAGTCAAGGCCTGACTGTACTAGATGCTCTGATTTTAACCAAAAGAGTTTTCTAGCAGGTGAAAAGATGGTTAAACACTGTCTCTCTGTCATTGTTTCACCTCTGTATAAGAATCTATTAGAGAACCTTTGTTCATATTTTTCATCTAAGCATACGGCCTGCATAATTGCCCAACTACCAACAGCAAGTAAATGTTGCTTCTCTTCTATTGTGTTGTCTGTTTGTAAGTGATGTTTGCTTCCTCTTGAAAGAGAAGCTAATGCCTGGCCCATTTAATATTTTGGTAACAGGGTATATTTTTTAATTTACATGTTTTTATCATTACATCATTTACATTAGAATCTACCTATGAGATTATATCTGACTCAAAACAAAATTCACTGTGTTTATTAGACTTAGTCTATCTACTTTGGTATATTGATTTGAGGATGTATTTTTCATACTAACCACGTCCTGCTGCTTGTTTTGTGGAGATTTACTTGGTATTCCTCTTTGATGTTAGTTTTTCTGTCATCATATATATTGTTTTCTATGCTATTCAGTATTATACACTTATCAGAATATTTTTCTCCTCTTTAGATTTTAATCTAAAAATTTTGATTAGCTCAGCAGCAACTCTTAGACATTTTTTTCAAGGTTCTTATAAAATATACTTCATACCTTGCCAGAAGCTACATCAGATACTTTGGTAATCTTTATAGAATTTCTTGGCTCTGAATCATATAAACATATTGATGAAATTCATGTAGCTTCTGCTGAGAGCTTTAGCTTGAAAAAAAAAGAGCCTGAGGCGTAAACGTTTTTATTTTTTCTCTCCCAAATGGGGCAATACGGTGCCTAATGCAGTCACACTCTTCTTTTGATATTTGAGAACTTATTTGTTGCTGCTATGATTTTTAATATTTATCTCTCATACTTTTCCCATTATTAAACTAACAGAATACAGTTTTAGAATTAAAAGAAAATTAAATCTCACCACTTTAAAAAGTCTATATTATGAATTATTTTTTGATATTTTATTCCTTGAACATATTTCAAAAGAAAAAATTCTGAAACATCTAAATATATGGAAGAATTTAAAATAAATACAATATTTCATTTACTCAAAAAGCCTTGGTTTCCTCATTTTTTTTTTTTTTTTGGATTTAGGTCTCCACCCAGAAAATGAAGTAATCAAACTTGACTGTAAGTCAATACAATCATTATTTTATTTAGAGTACAATTCTTTAGGCTAATGGTTTTGAAAAATTGATTACAATATTCCATTTTCATTCCTAACCCATTTGCAAACTCCCCCAGAACATGTTAAGCCCAATCCTAGTTGTCCATTTTTAGTACTGCTTTTTTAAGGCCCCTGGTAGGATATTAGTTTTCACTTTCCTTGGATTTGGTTTTCTGGTTCTCAGCCTAAAATTATTTGAGCTTTCCTTTCTGGTTGCCTGGAGGCCACCAAATCAGGCAGACACAGAACATCCTAGAGTTGGGGATGTGGCAGTTTCCTTGAAGACCTGTAACTCAGCGTGGCTTACCACTTCTGGTCTGCTAAGGAGGGTGGGCTAGGTCTAGAAATCCTACATGAAGAAAGTAGTGTCTTTCCAGAAAGGACAACAGATGATCTATTTAGAAAATGCTAGACTACCTTAATTGTACTCTTGGTTCTCCCAGAAGCACTGAGGATGAAGTATGTCATCGAAGAAGAGGCGACACTGAGACTTTAGGAATTATTGTAGAGTTTATGTTAGCCTAATTTGTAATTAGGGGTACACGATAAGTAATATGTTGCTTTCAGGTTACTGAATTTCAGCCGACAGCTTGACAGCAACTTCTGGAGTGGCCCTGAGCCAAGCCACCCAGTTAAGCTGCTTCTGAATTCCTGATCTACAGAAACTATGTAAGATAGTAAGTGTTTGTTGTTTCTGGTAGCTGCATTTTGGGATAAATTGTTGTACAATAATAGATTATTAATACACTGGCAGATAAATTATGAGTCTATTATAGTCAACCAGGTTAGGAATGATAAATGTCTAGTTTAGGAGAGGTGGACTCGGCTAGGAGAGAAAACATAAACATTTTAAGAGTTAAAAATGTCTTGGACTTTGAAGACGATTAAAGAGGGGCGGTGGAGTCAAGGTTGACTCACACATTTCTTGCTTGGTTGGCCAGGTGAATGTTGAGGCTGAAACAGAGAAGGAGCATATTTTTGGAGCGAGTATGATTTTGGTTTTGAACACTGTGTTTGAAGTGTCTGTGAGATGTCCAGGTGAAGTGTCCAGAATAGATCTATCAATGAAGAGGTAGGACTTTAGGAATCATCAGCATAGGGGAGGTAGTTGAAGTTACATACATGAAAATGATTATTTAGGAAGATGTATACAGTAAGAAAAGCAGTTGTTTGAGGAAGCAACCTGGAAATAGGTGGCATGTATAAGACATTTCAGGAAGGCACAAAGGATGCCAGAGAAGTAATTGGAGAAACTTGGAAAGGTAGATGGTTTGCTCTCAGACATTAGATAGAACATGTTATTCTCTGACACTGGGGAGAAGTGACAAGAATAGGCATGCACTTCAGGTTACATTTTGAGCTGGACTGGACACATACTTAATTGAGAGAAATCATTCTTGATGGTGAGTTTTCTAGCTGAAGAAGAAGGCAAGATCACCTGCTTTGAATAAAGGTGATAACAGTTGAGTAGAGAGGAGAAGCTTTGGAGTAGCTGCAGAGGGAAAGCAAAGAGCAGGTAAGCAAGATTAATGGATGGATTGTATTGAGTGCTTAGCTGAGGATTGGCGTCCATGTCTTTGAAGTGATACCAGTAGGGACATAAGACAATATACACAACTGGGGCTCTTCTGTTTCACTTCAGCTGAGCCCTAAAATTGATAACAGTACCATAGAAACAGCTCACTTGTGCAACACATTCTGAAAGATTGTGAAATTGGTTTTGTAACCCTTAGTTAATCACCTTTCTGTAGTGTAAGAGAGAAGTCTCTATTAGTGTAAGAGATATTGAAGAAGAGAGTGTTGGTTTTCATTGCACTCACCACTCTCAGCATATCCATAGAGAAGCAGAGTGCTTTTGCAGGTTTTAAGTCAAGCTAGAGGAAGACATTTGAAAAAGCTTCCTGACCTGAGTCCCCTAGATTTTAGGGGACATAGTCAAAAGTTAAGAACCTGTCTGGGGCTGGCAAAAAACAAACAAACAAAAACAACCAAAGACAATGAGATGCTTTAAAAACTAGTTGGATTTCCACTATTGATGGGGCAAAGCTGTGTTTCCCATTTACCAGGTGTGTTTACAACAAGGGGCCCAGCCCATGGTCTCCTTAAAAAGAATCTTGCCCCCAAGCACCCCTTCGGGATGAGGTGGCATCTGGAAAAAAAAGGAGTGCCACATCTAGGGATCTATAGATGACACCCCCAGGGTGAAATCAGGGGAGGGTAAGCAAGAGAACATTCTTCATTCAAAACTGCTAATGTGCACCATGAGTCACCTTTGGTATACATTATGTGCACACACACAAAAACTGATGCTAAATCACAAATGTGCCTGTCAAAATAGACCATTGTTGCCCATTTATCTCTTTTCCCTACATTCCCTACCTTAGCCCAATGTGGAGGGACCAACACAGTACCCGTGGAATGGGGGAAGAAGCAGAGTAGGAAGAGAAAAGGTCCTAATTGCAATTCTTTCTCCATTGCAGGCCTCCTCAGTCAATGGCCCTGAGTTGGAGGAAGAAGCTTCATATTTGCTTAATTGATTTCACATTGGACTGGACTGGTTGGAATTCTCTTTAGAATTGACTAGACATTTTATTACCTAAGATCAATTAGAGAACCTATGCAATCTGGCTGAGATTTTTATCCAGGGGTAGGAAAAAGCAGACAAAACAAAGCAACAACAATAGCAACAAAAATCCCAAGACATTTTGCAGCACTGGGAAAATTAAGGCTTCTTGCTATTTAAGTCAAACTTGTTTTATAAAGAATAGTGTTGCTTGGTCGGTTGATTTCCAGTAGTCCTCCATTGCCCAGATGTCCACTTGGGCCTTTTTTTGTGGTGAGATCAGTAAATGGATGAGGACATGAAAGAATCAAAGGTGTTAATAGGAGAAGTTCAGATGGTATCAGTAGAATGGGTTAATCATAAAATTCGGATTGAGTAAAGAAGGAAACTAAGTATGGTTAAGGCAAGGAGGAGCTGAGAGAAGTGAATTGGGGGTTGGAATTCTCAGGAAATTGATGAATGAAAGGGAGCAAAACATACTACTCCAAGATATGCCTCTTTGGATTAATGATTATTTTGAATTGGTTGCTTTTAAGAAAACAACAGATACAGAGGAAGTTCTGAAAAACTGAGTGGAAGTTACTCTTTTATAAGTGGCATTTTATTTATAAGGGAAATCTCTATTTATAAAGATGTCTCCCTTCCTGTACCAAGAAGAGAAGGATAACTAAATCTCTAGAAACTCTTAGTAGTAGAGAAGGCATCTGACTAAAATCTGCATAACAACCTCATCCTTGTTTATTGTGCTTTTCCAGGTAATCTCCCTCGACTGGCTTCTCCACCTTTGTCTCCTCCCCTACAAACACCTTCTTTTCTCTTTAACTGGAGATGGTATTTAGCCATTTGGGGAGTTACTCAGTTTTCCTGGGTATCTCCCATGTATAAAGGCGGTACACACATATTATTAAACTTCTATTTTTTCTCTTATTAATCTTTCTATTTATTACATGGGGAATATCAGCCAAAAACTTAGAAAGGTAGAAGAAAATTAATTTTTTCTTCCCTAGAAAGAGTAATTGACTTGGGAACAAGACAGTGAGAGAGCTGAAAGAATTGGAGGTTGCATACAGACACCTCATATTAAAGTGTTGACACATCCTAAGTTTTCTCAAATAACCTAAATAATTCATTGCAGCAGATAATATTGAATATGTGGTGAGTCATACAGAGCTTACTTTCAATATGTGAGAGCAAAGAGGGGCACAATTAAGAAAAATTAATATAAATATTATAAACAAGAACATTATGTGCACAAAATTTGGTGAAACCACATAATTGAGAATCATTTAATAGTAATTGTGCACTCACTCTGTGTAAGATAGTGTGCTAACTTCAGAGGAGAAAAAAATTGAAGAAAAAAATTCAATTTTTTAGTACCCAAGTTCTAAAAAATTGAAACTCAGTTCAATACTCAAGTTCAATACCCTTGAGTATTGAAAATCTGATGAGGGAGTCATACGTGGGAATACATAATTACCATACAATAGCTACTAAAAATGGTTACAGAAACACTAGGAAACCGAGGGACTAAAAACCAAAAACAAAACAAATTTATCTTGGACTGGGTGACAGATTTAAGTCTTAAACGATGAGTAGATATTAGAAAACTTTTTTGTCAAGAAATCAGTGATGAGGAAAGGTATTTTATATTTCAGTTAGAGGTTTGGACAAATTTCATGAAGGCTCCATTTAGATAAACCTTGAAGAATCAGTGGGGTTTTAAAAGAAACGGTGGGAGAGAGAAGGGGAAAGGAAAAAAGGCTGTGGGACCACGTAGGGAAGGCACTGAAAGACCTGAAGACACTTAATAATATACACTTACGAGGAAATAAAGTCTGATGCAGGATGGTGAATGAGGGGATGAAAAAGAGGAGTGGATTCCAGAAGCCATTTGGAAATAGAAAAACTGAAGTTATTGACCCAAGATGTGGGGGGGCAGGAATTCTTTTGGATTTCTAAGGACATATAATTGAACATAGGAGAATATGAGACTTCTAGTTAAGACACAGGAAAATCATAAGGAGGTGCTGGTTGATAAGGCAGGTTATAATGAGTTTGAAAGTGCAGCTGTATATCCTGCCGAATTTCCTGAGAGATAGTTGGAAGTGTGAATCTGGAGTTTTGGAGGAAGATTAGGAGTAGACCACCAGAAATTATCTGCTTCGAAGTTGATGGCTGCAGCCACAGGAGTAGATAAGATTTCTGACCTACTGAGTTTACTACAAGTTCTTTACCCTGTGTGAGTTATGAAGTCCTTAGAGAATATGATGTAAGCTATGAATCTCCTCACCAGAAAACTGTGCAAACACAGAGATATACAGTTTGGTAGCCTTTAGTTTAAGATTTCTTGGTAGTAAAAGAAAACAGCGCTGAGGAAAGAACTTTGTAAAACAGTGACATGAAGGGGACCTAATAAGAAAAGATGACATAGCAATAGAAGACAAGTCACAGGGATGGAGATGGTTTTTACAAAAATTCTTTAAAGTAGTTAGTGCTAGAGTGTCTCAAGAGTCTTAAAACTGAGGAGAGGTTGTTGATTTTGGTGATCACTGGATTAGTTCATTGTTGATTTAGGAGTATAGGAAGAAATTCTTCAGCAGAGTAGAGGGAACAGAGCCAAATTGCAGAGAGCGAAGTAGTAACTGGATTGCGAGACTAAGCAGAGATACTATTTGGAGAGACTAAGTACATTCTGCTCTTATATTAAGTTTATGAAACCTGAGGAGGAAGTTTTCTATCAAGGGAGACTCCCTGTGGTTAACCGAGCCTAAATTTAAAAATAGAGGCTAGCAGCCATTTGTTGACAGAGGCCTCGCACTTCTCAGAACTCTGGGAAGAACCCCGGACTTTCATCTCCATACTACCACCTAACTAATAAACTGACCTGTTCCGATCAATCAGAACTACCTAACTTATACCCTCATTTGCATCTACTTCAACCAGTCTGAGCTTATCAGACATGAAGCCCTCATTTGCATAAATGGACCTGAGTAGGAACCTGGGCAGAAACTTTCTCTATTAGAGACGGCCTCTCCTCTGTCACTGCACAGCACAATTTGGGTGGCTGCCTGAGTCTGCATTTCTTAGATTGCATCCCGTGTTCAAATAAATGCTTTTCATTCTTATTACAGCCTAGAATTATTTTTGGTTGATAAGTTTAATCATAAAGGTAAAAGGAGAGCAGTGACTTAAAGGAATATGCAGTCTTGGGAAGAATTTTTGATATGTTTCAAAAATTGAGCATGTTTTTTAGACAGAAGAGAAGAAACCAATCTAGATGGCAAAGATATAAGAAATAATAGTCATAAAGACATTCAATTATTGTTATTTAAAAATATATTTTTCCTGTGAAATGTTGCTACTAACTGCGATTGCATTTTTGAAAGACAAAATAATAATCATTTCACACTGATGGTAGGAACTCACTGCTAAGTCATTTTTTTTTTTAATCCTCACTTGAATACATTTTCTCATTGCTTTTAGTGGGAGAAGGAGGGAAAAAAACATTGATGTGAGAGAGAAACATTGATTAGTTAACTCCCATACACTCCTGGACCAGGGATTGTGTGTGCCTGAACCGGGGATTGAACCCCCAACATAGGTAAGTGCCCTGACCGGAAATTGAACCTACAACCTTTTAGTTACAGGATGATGCTCCAACCAACACTGGCCAAGGGTCACTGTTAAGTCATATAAAAATACGTTCATGGTGCACAAAGAAACATTGAAAAACATATTGTGTAAGGAAGAGTAGCCAATTGTGAAGATTTTCTTGTCCGCTCTAGCAGACAAGTTCTTACACAAGAGGACGTAATATTGGGCAGTGCTGAGCAGACACTCTCAGCAGCAGAAGCTAACTGTTAGGTCTCAGTGTCTTTCTTTAGGTGGTAATGTCATGTTTTTAGCTTTGGCTGTCCATTTGGAATCATGTGGAGAGGTTTAAAAAATATGAAAGCCTGTATCCCAACTCCAGTGATTTTGATTTAATTGGTCTGGGTGGGTATTAGCATGGAGAATCTTTAAAGGTGATGTTAACATGCAGGCAACCTGGAGAACTGCTGATTTAGCATATTCAGTTTGGGCTTCAGTATCACCACTGGAGGTAATACAAGGTCTGTCCAGAGAAGGTCCAGACATTCTTAATATAAGGAGAACAGTTTGCGCCACATTGATGTAAACTCGTAGCCAAGGAAAGGTGACTGGAATGCACATTCGTGAATAATGACCACTTCACTGCATTAGTCAGTGGGTGCGGTAGACACTGTTGAATGAGTATCTGTACTGTGTGGGTGTCACATTCAAAATAACCAAGAGAGCAGAGCAATGGATCTGCATCAAATTTTGGGTTAAGCTTGAACATTCCTCAGCAGAAACTATTCAGATGATTCAGAAGACTTTTGGGATGATGCAAAGAGTGTAGAGCAATTAAAAGTGGGGCACAGACCCTTCAAAGATGGCCGAGAATCTGTTGAAAATGAGCCACGGTCTGGAAGGCCTGCAACAGCAGAACACCTGAGAATGTTGAATGCCTACCGGCTGCAATCAACAAAGATCGGCAACTGACAATACAAGAACTAGAAGCTGATCTGGGGATTCCAAAAACTACTGGTTCTGAGAGTTTGATGCAGGATCTTCTGGCAGAATTCATTCTGCAGCTTCTGCTACCAGAGCAGAAGGAACATTGTGCTGCGGATGGGAGAACTGTGTGAGGTCCCATGGTGCCAACTTTGAAAGGGAATGAGGCATCCTCCTCCTATGTACAATGTTGCTTGTCATCTTCAACAAATGTCTCTATTTTTCATATATCACAGCTGGATACTTTCTGAACAGACCTCGCGTACTCCGTTTAGGTATTTTCCAAAAGGTATGGAAAGTATGGATGCTAGCCAAAGTCTTGATGGTCTTAGAAAACTCCATGGAGAAATATTTATTTCTCTGGAGCAGGAAGACAAGATTGTTTTCCATCTTTCTCTTTTGACTTAGCTTAATCAAGGCTTTTCACCCATAGTTGCGAGAAAGCAAGCATTAGCAGTAGCTTATTATTTGGACATTGTGAAATTCACATTCAAGGAAAATTTAATAGATAAAGCAAGGCTCTCAAGAGATAGACTTCCTTCCCTTTCTGAAATCACTATCAGGCTGCAGAAAAACTATAGCTGTTTTCAAGTAGACAGTCTGTACATGCAAGTAGGAATGAGTCTCTTCTTCAGAGACAATTATTCTTCCAGGGTAGGGGCAGTCAGCCACACAAATCTATTTTCAGATTATATTTTCTGGATAAATCTATGCTGGGCCAGTAATTCACTTCCCTCTCCTTCAAGACTCGCTGCTCTCTAAAGAAGAGATCATTAGCAAGTGTGAGAATTGCCCAAGGATTATATGAAGTTGTGGCAGCTAAAGTGAATGCCTCATTAGCATGTGAGAGAAAAGCCCAAACAACACCATCAAAGGCTGTTAAACCCATCCAATGGGATGGGGAAGGCATGGTTGGAATTAATTTAAATTACTTTAAAGCCAACAGGAATGAAAGGGGAATTATCTCCCTATTAGTTAAAATTTAGCATGCATGTGCATGAAGGTGTGTACATTGTATGTTTTCATCTGAATATAAATTGGCTGATTACCTAATTTGTTCTTAACGGAAGGTCTATATAATAAAACTGAAATTATAAACATTTAGACATTTTAGCTCTTCTTTGGAAACCAGAAGAAATCCTAAGGAAGCAGTAACAGAAAAAAAGCTTGCTGGGAGAATATGTGAAGCAACATATTATAACATGCAACTGTCACTAACATTAGGACAATTGAAGTAACAACGGCATACAAAAACAGGCCAACAATATGGTAGGCAGACCCCACTAAGAAACTAATGAAGCCACTTAGTTTTGTCTTTAATTTGTATCCATAAACCAAATACTTCATACCAAAGAGGGTAAGACTCGGAGAAATGGAGGGATGGAAAAGAGGGTGGATGGGAGAGGTAGGAATAAAAAAAAATAACAGGAAAAAGAAAAGGCTCTGATTAGCTACCAAAATTTCCCTTCAAGACTCTAGTTTGGCTTCCTCCTGAATCTGTTTAAAAAGACTGTTACTGGTTGGGTGAGAGTGACAGGAAGTCTTGGCGGACGAGTGTTACAGATTGCAATGGAAAAGAAATGCCAGTTGGTATTAATGGACTTCCTGCTTTTCTACCCCAACTGGCATCTCTCAGGAGTACAGCACTTGAGAAGCTGAAAGTTTCTTCAAAGTTTCCTGGAGGTTTGGGTCTAGGCAGAAGAAACGGATATAAAAGATTCCGGCCAAGGCACATACGTTATTGGCAGCCCGTTGCTTGAGCATACTCAATTTTGCCTCAGCTGTTTAGTACTACTTGAGGGAGCATCTTCTGAGAACAGAAGAAAAGCAAGTGCCAACCTCCACTGTGCCCCAACGAGGCTGAAGTGTTAAGCTGCTGCTATATTGAAACACTGGTCATAGAGAGATCACATAATGGGTTTAAGGCTCCGCTCAGTATTTATTGGAATAATCTTCTACTGGATGAAACCGGGAAAATGCCTGTAGCACAGTAGGCTATAGAAAATGCTAAAGGTTAAATTGGAATTCTTACTGTGATATGCACTGGTATCTCTTAACTAAAAGCCAGACAATCATTACTTGATATCGTATGTCTCAAACCACAGGTATCTTCCCTCTTTCTGCTTTAGAGACCTAGTTGAATCATCCGCTACTCTTCTATGTCCTTAATTCTGTAACAGCCCGGGCCAGTTAGGCATCTCCACTATTCAGGTCAGATGTATAAGCACTGCATTGTTAGTTACCTAGCATATGTAGAACATCAGTCATTTTACAAATCAATTTTGAGGGATTTTGACATTTGCAATAGAGAAGATCCACGAGTCTTTGATAAGTTGCTTCCCGCTGCCTCCTTCCTGTCAGAGGTACTGAGCTCGAAAATGAGATCAAATTTCTGGAAAGAAATACACTTCATATAAATGTTCTTACTCATATTATTTCATAGTCTCTTAAGACAACTTTCACTTCAAAAATGTATTCTGGGTAGTTAAGTTATACAACAACATATCTGATGTGAATTTTGGCAAGCAAGGCACTAAGTGGATAACTTGCCAGGAACAGGTATCCATATGGAATAAACAGAAGTAATGAGAAAAGGTAAGAGCATGCTCATCAGGGGGCTGTGCCTCTGAATCCGTTTCCTAATTTGTCCTAACAAAATATCATTAAGCTCATATGTGCCTCAATCTATCTTTTTAGTAAGATGTTTCATAAACAAGGTAATTTTCTTTTTTAAAAACTTGTTATTATTATTCTATTACAGTTGTTCTAAATTTTTCCCCTTTGTCTTCCTCCATGCTGCCAGTCCCCTCCCCCCAGCTCCCACAGACAATCTCCACACCACTGTCCCTGTCCATGGGTCGTCCATGCATGTTCTTTGACTAGTCCCTTCTCCTTCTTTCCACCATTTTCCCTCCCCCCACTCCTCCGGTCACTGTTAGTCTGTTCCATGTTTCCATGCCTCTGGTTCTACTTTGCTTGTTAGTTTATTTTGTTCACTAGGTTCCTCTTATAAGTGAGATCATGTGGTACTTGTCTTTCACTGACTGGTTTATTTCACTTAGCATAATATTCTCCAGTTCCATCCATGCTGTCACAAAAGGTTGGAGTTCCTTCCTTCTGCTGCATAGTATTCCATTGTGTAAAGGTACCAGTTTTTTGATCTACTCATGTATTGATGGGCATAATTTCCTCATTAAAAAAAGTGGCTTTAAAATTCATTAGGAAGAAATGTATTCTAAAACTGAAAGGGCTATTTGGGGAATGTGAATAAAAAAGAAACAAAATACCTCCAAAAGATCATGTTCTGTCTTCCAGAGAGGGATATTTACTTCTAAATATAAAGCACCCATTTAGCATTGCTCAGGTTTTAGATGAAAAAATATCACAAAACATGTCATATTAGTTCTAAAGAGATTATTTTAATTTGTATAAGGTTAAGTGCATAAAACTGGGAGAGGTGGTGTTTCGTCAATGTCGTCATATTTTTGGCTATAAAGAAGCAGAGTGATTTTTTGAAGCATCCTTTCATTTGCTTCTATGAATGACAGTTTTTGGAGTTAATATAGAGAAAAGGAAGGCTAATCAGATCATTTTCCATACTGTGAGATGAGAGATTCTTTCTCTCTATAAAATGAGTTATTAATTCCCAAAATTTTTCCCTGGGTTCCTCTGCCTATTAAGTGAAATTTAAAATCTCTCAGGGATTATTTGATTTCCGATATCCCATGCTTTTGTTAAAATACATTTCAGCGTGCTCCTGTAATTAGCATGATATCAAATTCTTATTTCTGACTTCAAGGTTCTCAGAAAGTAAAGATTACAGTACGAAGTAGATGAAAAGGATTAAAGGGTGTTTGTCTTTACAGAACGCGGACAACAGAGAGCACGTCTCACAGCCCATGTGTTGCTGTGTAGTGCTCGAAGTTGTTCTTCCTCAGATTTTGCCAAATATAAGTAAACGTCTGACACTCTTAGTTAACATTTAAAAATACGCATTAGTTTCATAATCACTGCAGTGCAGAAGTTATTAAAGCCACAGCAGTTCAACATGAAAGAAGGCAGGAAATAGTCTGCATTATTTAGCTTCCTTTACCAAATGATACTGTGTATGAAATCTTCATTTTCTTAAATTTAGACTATGCATGTAATCTTCATAAACATAAGAAATACAACATATGGTTTATAGAGAAGACTATAATATTCATAGTGGGATCTATAAGGAAAATTCCAAAAAGATAAGTGGAAATTATTATATGAGTGAACCTATTTTAATTGATATCTGAACAAGATTATACAGAGAGAGTTGAATCAGTTTGACTGTTAGTGGGACATTATTACAACTGGAATGAAGATTAAGAAACTTATGCCAATGGATTTTACTCTAGGTGCAGACTTGCTTCAGCCTTGGTAAGATTTAGCTGACATTTAATAAGCACCTACTAAGTGCCAGGCCATAGTAGTTGTTTTTATATTTGTTACCTTCCTTGATATGAACAACATTGTGAAGTAGAGAGCATATTGATGTTTGGAGAAATTTAATACGCCTTTCAAAATAGTACAGCTTATGAGTGACAGAATTGGTATTCACAGCATGCATGGTGCTCATCTTCCTCACTGTGTTTTCTCTCACAAATATATTCGGTTCGGTAACAGTGAAGGAAAATGGAACAAAAAAATAGATTTCCTCATGTATCAGGTAATAGTTTGACTAATGAAAAAGGTGTCTTTGTAAGCAGAGCTTCACAGCTACCACAATCAGTAATGATACAGATAAAACTCTTGTGTTCTAAGACTTGCATCGGACTTTTTTTGAAGTCTTAGCTATGTTTCTCAGAGAGTTGAGGGAAATAAACAAGAAAGCTCATCTTTATGATATTTTAAAAACAGTCTCTCTCATTGGTATTGGATTGATGTTGGCCAGCCCTTCCCAAGATTAATGTGGTCCCTGCCTCTCAGTCCTACAAAGTTCGTTCTGAAGTGAAATTAATGATATGCATGACCTTGGGTTTACTGGCACACATGTGTCAGGAGAGGTGGGTATGTAGCTGAATCTTGCAGTTGTGTTGGTGAATCACGCTCTATGGGCTTCTCAGCCAACTGCAACTTTCATCTGTTTACACCACAGTTGCGCGGGCTGTACTGGGTAGAGATGATTTTGTCAGCCTTTTTGGATGAGCTTCGTGTAGCTTCTGAATGCATTGTTTGTTCCAGACTCCCTGGGACACAATGGATATTCATCAAAAAAAGGCTTGTTTCTTTTTCAGTGTGTCAAAAACAATTGAGATGAACAATATCTAGAATCTGATCTAATGCATAATTTCTAGTCTTCCATTAAAGGAATGATATATTGATGTCATAGTCGGCACTTGATAAATGCTTATTGATTGACCGATCAATTGATTCATTGTGAATGTCCTGTATAATTGCATAAACATCACAATGAGATCTAATATCCACAAGTCACGTATCACCAAGTCCTTTCATTTCTTAACTACTAAAATTTTTCTTTAAATGATCCCCTTCTTGTCATTTCAACATTTGCCTCCTTTGCCCAAACCACTAACTTCTCTGTTTTGCACAATTACAAAAGTCCCATAACTGGTCTACCCACGTCCATTTTGTCCCCTCAGCCCTATCCTTTCTTTGTATTCCAGTGAGGGTTCTTCTTTTTTTTTTTTTTTTTTGGTCGATTTTTCTGTTTTTGTTTTTGTTTTTTAATTTAGTGGAATGAATGACTTCACTCCTGCTGTAAGTACTTGAATGATTTCCCAATTTTGCATTGTTCATGGGTAAAGACAAACCTCTACACACACAGTGCTGCTCACTGTTCTCAGTATTCCAGTCACACTGACCTTTCTGTTCCTCGCAGATGCCATCCTCTCTGCTTTCACAGGGTCCATGCTCCTGCTCTGCCCACAAACTATGACCTGCTTTTCTCCCCTCTTCACTTAGCCATGCTCCAGGTCTCATTTTTTCACAGAAGACTGACTTCTCTGACAACAATTCCTCTTCTTACGGTATATGTTCCCACAGCATTGTATGTCTTGTTTTTAGCGTGCATCACAGTTGCAATTTTATATTTCGTTCATATGTTTGATGAATCTCTCTCTCCTCTCAGTAGAAAATAAGCCTCACCATGGGTAGGAACTTTAATGGCTTACCATTACTCTAAGCCTAAAATCTTATAAACAAAATTCTTAACAGGGTGTGTAGAGCCTTCTGATCTGGTGCTAAGACTACTTCTTCAATCTCATCTCCATGGAATTGTCATTTAATTAGTTAAATTTAAGAAAGATTTATATTTTCTTTTAACCTGAGTTCCTCTCCAGCTACCATTCCATTTCCTTGCACACCGTTACTGCAAAACTACACAAAAGAGGAATAGTCCCTGTTTCTATTTCCTTGAATCCAATTTTCAACTCGGTGTTCTCCAAACAACTTTCCACCTCCTTACTCCATGCTAATTTCCAATGGCTCTTAAGATTCTAAGTGAGTTGATCTCATTAGCTTTTAGGATCAAGGTGTCAAAGCATGGATCCCATACATTTTTTTAGCTAACTTGTTCTCCCAGCAGCATCAGGACAATTTACTGTTGCATTCTGGGAAAACTTTCTTCTCTTTGTTTTCATGATCACCATTTTCTCTTGACTTGTGTTTTACCTCCATGACCACTATTTATGTGTATTTTTTGATTGCTCCTTTTCTTGTGTGTGTGTCTTATAAATAGCAGTATTCTAGGGATTGGTCTAAGATCATCTTCTATTTTTCCCTATTTACATTTATAGCCCAAGCGATCTCATTGGCAAAATGGTCTCTGTTACTAGATAATAAGTAATTTATACATACATTTTGAATTTCTAGCGAGAGATCATTGAGCATTCACAAAAAATATATGGTTTAATTTTCAATATTTGTATTAAAATATATATCTTTATACTTGCCCAAAATTTGAGGCAGTTTTTAAATTAATTGTGCTGCTTTAACTCATCAGAGGTAAAAACTACTACAGAGTTAAAACTACAACAGAAATGAGAAATCACAGAAAAAGTCTGGTGAATAAGTTTAGTTCAGAAGCAAAATGTGAGGTTTGTTGGCTCTCCTGGGTATTTGGTGTTAGGTGTGCTGACGGTAAGGTATAAAATCAAGAATAAATGAAAAATAATTTAACTAGGATATGAGCAGAGGATAATCACTGCAGAAGGTTATGTTTCCTATGAGGTTTATATCTTTAAAAAGTTCATCTTTTAAGATAAAAATTACTCAGGAGACATTCTCTAACAGACAGTATCATAAAAAGAGTTGAACATGAAAGAAGAATGTTTGAGCCAAAGACTGATCTACTAAGACTCTTTTAAAACACATAGATATTAGATATACATAACATCAAATATTAAAATAATTTTAATCATTAGTATTTATTAACTTCCTTTTGATGGTACAAAGGCAAACACTACAGAAAGACATTAAAACTTTATCACCGGACATTGCAATATACCCTGTTGTCAACTCACTCAGCTCATTGTAATTCGACAAATATTTATTGAAGGCTCATTGTGTGCCAGGTCTTCATTCCTCCATCCCTTCCTCCATGATTTCACTTATTCATTCAATAATCGTTAACTGTTTTTAAGGTGTTATTAAAGACTCCAGCAATATAAAAGTGACTAGGACATGACTTTCCCTACAAGAAATGTATAGAGGTTGACAAAGCACCATTCTTATTTGAAAGCAGGATAATAATGAAGCAGGATAATATATAGTCAAAGTAACTATTGAGAGATAATTTCTAATTCTGGTAATAAGGTTTTTCAAAGCAAGTGATTTTGGATTTTGAAAGTATATGAAAGAAGAGAATTTATCATTCTATTTGTAGCAAAATGTGAAACATTTGAAAGTAAATTTAGTTAAGATATTTGCAATTTTTTAGAACATGTAGTTTTAAAATAAGCAGTTATTGTGCTTGCAACTAATATATTTCCTTAACTCTGATACCACCCATTGTAAGATTCACCATGAATTTAAGAATGACTTTTTGGGAAAAAATATTATTCCGTAAAATGTGTGCATAAGTTTATTCTCAATCACAGAAATGTTAAACTGTGAGAGGCAAGGGCCTATTATGCATGCTGGAGGAATTATAATACATAGTGAATCTATTTACCAGCTGGTGATGGTTTCCGGAATCAGCAGACTTATTGATTAGTTTAATGATTTTGGATAAGGCATTTAAAAATTACATCTTGCAATTAATTTCAGAACAACATTGACAGCAAAAAATACTTTTAATTTTATAAAATTCAAATTGGTCCCATGTACGTTCTCCAGTGAATGCCATTGATTCAGATTACCTTTTTTTTTTAATTGTCAAAGGATACCTTGCCTCCATAATTACATCAAATCCTTTCTAACCCCAGGAAAAGGACATTAGAAAATATGATCTATGGTTTACTGAGTACCTCTTATATTTTTCCTTTTTATTGAATTTATTGGGGGTGACGCTAGTTAACAAAATTATACAGGCTTTAGGTGCACAATTCTACACCCATCATCTGTACATTACTTTATGAGAGTACCACTTATACTTGTAAAAATCCTGAGGCCATCATCATTAATAAGTTAAACACCATAACACATATGACTTATTTTTTATAAATTCCACATAATAGGACCATGAGCTACTTGATAAAGTGCATTTGAAGTCAAATCTACAGATCCCCAGCACCAACTACAGGGTCAGACATATGCAGAAGTTGCTTAGACAAAGTTTCTGGAAAGAATAGATGGATGTGTCAAAATATACTAAATTGAAGTAAATGGAGACATTTTTACAGGCACTAAGATACTAAGGACTTAACTCCCAGAGCATTCTTTCAGCATCACCTTTGTATTTTACATTGCAGTATGTTTTTTTCTTTTTTAAAGTATTAAGAAAATCTTGTTACTAAGGGAAAAGAAAAGGTACTTTGTTAGGGTGACTCTTAAGCCTCTGGCGCCGCTTCAGGGGAGCCCAGGGAAGCCGATGCTTCCCCTGTGGACTTCAGTGACTGGCTTCCACCTAAAACATGAGATGAAGAACAACGTACCACTATTTTTGTTAGACTTTCAAAAAATATTAAAATGTAGACCTTTAAAATTGTAAGTACAGATCTTTGAGGGCAGGCCCCCTTTTTTTTTTTTTTTAGTTCTTTACTTGTCTGTGCCTAACATAGTACGAATTCAATATAGGTACTTAATAGCTGCTGAATGGGTGAATACAAATGCCATGATTAAGTGAAGAAAGCTGTAGAATTAGCATCATAAGGTCATCATTAACTGTCCAAAATGGTATATGCTTGCATAGAAATATCCAATTTGAGTAGATTAGAATTCTAATATTTTAATTTTTAATATTAAAGTTAAAACTTATCAGGGTTGCTATTTATCAGCAGTGCTCACACCGACTCTGGGCTGGAACTGCATGGACTAGGGGATACACCAAATACAGACACAATTTTCACTAAGTGCTTTTATAGTCAAAGGAACTAATCAGCTGTATCAACCACAAGACATACACTTCACTGATGGACACGTTTGGGTTTTGTAGTCTGACTTCCGCTGTCCCCGCGGATTTTCTTAGGGTATTATTTAGAACCAAATGATCAAAATAAAGACTTTAAACATTCTATTTCTTTTTGTGGATTGATTGTTCTATTTACTTTTCCCCCTGTTTGTTTTGGGAATTAGGGCCCTCCAATGAGCCTGTCTCTAGATATTGAGTTTACATTACAAATAAGCAAAAATTCCCAGTCTGTCAGAGATCTTCTCCTAGGATACAAGAAAAAGCAGAGTTCAGCTAAACTGCACAATTAATTCACAATCACTTCTGAATGGAGAGAACAGTAGCTGTAAGCCGTTCTGTTCTCTTCCCAGGGGCTTAAGGTCGGTATCAAGTATCAAAATCACTATTCTTTCAAAGTTATCTCTCTTGGTTTGTATTCCATAACTGTCTCTTCAGGACCTCTTCCTTTTTAACTTGTAAACTCAGCTAAATAAATCAAGTCAAGAATGATATACATGTAAATATGCATACTCTGAGAGCTGGATGGACAGAAAAAGGGATAAAGTAGGACAATTTCCTTTCCTGACCACTGGTTTTACCAATGTGTCAACTACTATTTTTGTTTTGCACAAGGGAATCTGAGATGTTTTCTTCCTAGAAAATAATGGAAGCGATTTTTTTTCTTTAAATTCTCTCTATTTTAACGAACTATAGAAATGATCCCTGAAAGTATAGTCTTAAATTCTCTCTATTTTAATAAAAAATTAAAAGTAGTGTGACCTTGCCTTTTCAAGCAGAGGACAACTTCTTGAGATCAAAGGAACAGATAAATTTTAAACAAAAACACTCGAAATGATTTGTTTAGTTGCAGCTGACTCTAAAATTACTGGAGTTAAAAGACTTTAGATGAAATCAAGAAACATAAACAGTGAAATATTGGTTTGGACAAAAACTCTGTTTTTTTCCCTGTAAAATAAGACACTTTTTTTTTATTTTCACCAATAACTTTATTGATATGGATATTTCGAGTATGTTGGCTCTCTCCCATGTGGTATATAACGTTGATTGCTCTCAATTAATGTCTTGATTTGATCGCTATCAACTTCAACTCATCTCCGAAATCCTGAAGCATCGACCAGTGAGAAATCTCCAGCATGAAAATTCACAAAGCACTTCTGTCACTTTGACACGTTCGATCAGTCATGGCACCTTCTCTACACTCCACAAATCTTGTTTTGCGTTTCAGCAGTGTTTTTAACTTTCTTGAAATAATAAAGCTGAATAATGGTAATATGCTGAAAATGTTGTGTATTTTTATCCATCTTCAATATTAAAATGGCTACACAAAAATTCACCAATTTTGATAAGATTTTTAAAAAATGCACACTGATATGACACAATACGATCTAACAAAATTGTTTCAAATGAAGTTGAAGACAACTCAGCGCTACTAGAGCCATCTTATGGAAAAAAACAAAAGAAATTTTTGGCCAACCCAATGTATTCTGCACGATAATATTAACAAATTGAACTAATATTTGGTTATATTACTGATTTTTATTTTCAACAAAGAGCTCAGAATGTCACTAGGTTTTGAGTGTTTTATTTTCAAATCAAGGAACACAAGAGAGTTATTCCAACTTTTTTCTTTGCATATTATATCTTCTAGTTTGGGGATGATTTTGCAAGAGAGGCATTATAGTCAACTAGTTAATCTCATGAGTTAAAACTGCTGAAATCCTAGCTATATCTTCACTATGTAAACTTGTGTTAGTGACTCAGTATTCTCCTCTGTAAAATGGGAATAATAATAGTACCAAATAGGGCTCTTGTGAGGATTAAATAAGTTTATAGGGTTAAGCAAATAAGCAGTACATGGCATATAGTAAGTACTCAATAAAAAATATAGCTACTTACAGTATCCTTCTCATTCTCTTAAAAATGCTGTAGGGAATATGTATGAACAACGTCTATGTTATTTTGAGAAGTATTGTGACAGATTGCATTAAATGAAACACCTTGAGGTGTTATTCCCTGGCTCTGGTTAGAATTAGTATTATTAAATCAGCTTTATGAATCTTCTTCTCTGAAAATGTTTACAATGTGTTTTCATTTGTGAAACTTCTGGGAGACTGAAATCTGCCCGAAGCTGGCTTTCTTGGGAAGTTCACTCAACTGTCAGTTTTTATGCTTACTTTCCTCTAGTTCTTTGTTTCTCAGATCGCACTGTTTAAGGTGAAGAGGAGAAAAGTTTGTAGAATGAGGGTAGGTTAAGGAATGAGGCAACATATCACCAGTATTGTTGTTAATGATTTTGCTATTTAAACAGCAATAAAAATATAAATTTATAAATAGGACCTAATGACTTCTTAAGTATAATATAATACTGATTTTGACTTGGGATGCTGAATTCTGTCTTCTTTATTGATAAAATATGCTTACAGAAACTACATAACTAAAAGGAATCTTTAATATTAATACCAAATTTTGAAGATGAAGGAAGTAAGCTCTAGAGTGATTTAATGAATTACTACTCCATTTATTCAATAAATATTTATCAATCTACTATGTGCTACTCAGTCTGCTGGGTAATAGAGAACAACTGTGAATAAGCAGGCCTGGTCTCTGCTGATTTTTAGCACTTACCGACTGCAGTAGGAGGTAGGTGACTATAGTTAGGTGTGATGAAGGGGTGTATAGGGAGCTTGAGGAGTGCATAGCAGGAAGAACTAACCTACTGTAGGAGGTCAAATGTGGTACAGAATTTTAACTGAGCCCTGAAAATTCTGATTGAGTGGGCCAGTGACCTGGGAAGTTGCCAAGTCTACCAGAAGGTCTGGGGAGAGAGAGAGAGGGCAAGGTAT
This sequence comes from Micronycteris hirsuta, assembly GCA_004026765.1. Classification (NCBI taxonomy): domain Eukaryota; kingdom Metazoa; phylum Chordata; class Mammalia; order Chiroptera; family Phyllostomidae; genus Micronycteris; species Micronycteris hirsuta. The sequence goes on along the minus strand of PVJI01001798.1, from coordinate 78,719 downwards.
GCAAGCTGTTCGGTTTGATTGAAAGAAGAAGTGTGAGTTGAAAGCAATGAGACATAAAGCTGGAGACATATGCAGGTCGTAGTGGGCCAGGAAAAGCATGTTTCGATGATCCTGAGAGCAATGGAAAAGCTTTGGAGAGTTTTAAGCAGAAAGTAACGTGCTCAGATTTGTATTAAGATAATTCTAGCTGTAGCCTTTCGGATGGATTGAGAAGGGTAAAGGAGTCAAGGAGGCCAATGGGTGAGTTTTGCTGACTTTTGCAGAAGCTTGATGAGCATCCATGTTGGTTTAACATACTGCCTGTGGATAAATGCTATTGTTTTCGTTTCTGTCTTGCTTTCAGATAGTTTTTACTTGGATTATTACATTTTTTTGACCCAAGTTCCTAAAAAATAGCCTTTCTTTTAAAACATCCCTTTCCCTTTATGAAACCAGGGGTTTGATATAACATGACCTTTTCTATCGTAGGAGGAAAATGATTAACTTAATTGTTGTGGCTGGTAATTTTCACCCAACAGCTGATTCTTACCTACCAGGCACTATTCGTGTTTCTGTCTGTTAGATTAATTTTGTGTTTCCTATTCCCATGGCCACTGCCCTACTTCGGCCATCATTACCTCTCACCTGAACTATTGCCATAACGAGCCAACGCATCTCTTGGAGTCCCAAGGCTTTATTTCCTCATATTTATGTTCGCATCATGCTTTAAGATTGTCCTGATCAAATGCTTTCAGAGGTGTCCCTCCACCTACAGGAGAAACGTTAGGCATGTTTCACCTGCTCTTAGAGCCTTACCTTCTCCCTGACCCCCACACACCCGACTGTTAAACTAAGCCAGTCCACACGCTGCTTCCCAAACATGTCCCGCTCACAGTCTCTCTACCTGTGCGTGGGTCCTGCACAGCTTTTTCCACTTTCTGAAATCTTAATCATTTTCCAGGGTCCAGAACAGGAGCAAGTTTTTTTTATATGATATTTTCTACAGTTACTATCAATTCTACAGTTATTATGCCCAAGCAGAATTATTAGCACTCAAGGGTCCCTCACAGATGAGCTCCTAAATTTTCCTGTTATTATAGTTACATGTGCACATACCTCACCTTTCCCAGAAGATTATAAATTCTTAGGTGAGACAGAGAGACATTTTATTTTCTGTATCCTCCTCAGTACACTGCCCAGTGCTTTGAGAGTAGCAGACACTCAATAAAGACTTATTTAATTGAATTGATGTCAAATTGATGTCACCTTTTATGTCAAATTTAACATTTTTAGATGGAGTTATTTTGTTGGAGATTCAAAATGCTTTTAAGAAATGGTATAATTTATGAATTAAATTTTAGATTGTAAAAGTAATTTTGATTTTTAAAGTCCAGCACACGAGGGAAAGAAATTAATGTTAATATTTCAGCACGGAAGATACCCATGAGTAAATATAAAATTTAAAACAGGATTCTGTCATTCACTAGATATATGTTAAATATTATTATATGTTCCCTTCAGTATTATAGACTGCTGAAAAAGTCAGACAAGCTCTTTGTCCTTTTGAAGTTAATTCTAATTAGGGAGACAGGTAGAAGTTCCAGACACATCTTAGATTATTTCATAGGCATTAATTTCTGTGAGTCTTTATACAGGTGACCCCATGAATAAATATTTTTCGGGATTATAAAAAAGTAATAATTTTATTCACTTAGATTATATTACCACACGCACACATTCCACACAAGCATCTATTGGTATAGTGATACAAAGGCACTTTGCTAAACTCGCAGCTAAGTGAGAAACCATAGATGATTTCCTTGATTTCATAGATGCCCCTCCTAGATTCAGGGAATAAGAAGGCAGAAGCTGGTTTGGGATGGTGATGGCGTTTTAGCTTTAGCGAGACAGAGCTCTCCTGTCAGTGGGAGGGGCCGGCGCAGGCGCCGTTGTCAGGTGTGAGCACTGTAAGCATCAGGCTCTGCTGGGGACACAGTGTAGTTTTCAACAATTTAACATTTTGGGGCTTGAGACAGCCTGATTATTAGGAATCAAATGGTTTTTTCTTGTTTGAGAGAGAGTGTGTGTATGTGTGTGTGTGAGCGGGAGCATATAGTCTATGTTGTACTGCTTTTCTCTTCACAAAGTCCATTACTAAGTGTGGAAGGCAAACGAACAAAAGAGGTAGCATAGACCCCTTAGGAGGGAAAGCTGGTGCCCAGGCCTAAGCCTCCTCCACCCCCTGCTGCCCCACCTCACTCCCTCTTTAGCATTTCTCCCACGTGGCTCTGGACGCTGCTTAGAAAACTATCTTTGGCTGTATTTGTGAGGATTGCCAACTTCAACTAAGCAACCATTCACTTGAATGAGTAGACACTGAGTGGAGAATGTATAAAAAGTTGCCAAGCAAAGTTTCTCTCCGTTCCGCAGATCCGGAAGGCGAAGGGGAGAACTGTGACAACACAACGTTTTCCCACACCCCCTTAGCTCGCAAGAATATAGTTACAAAGACAGTTTGAGTTTGAAACGTGCAGTTATCCAAACCCAGAAGCATTTCTATTCTTAGGAATAGAAATAATGTTTACACTGATGAGACTCTTCAAACACCAGTAACTTCCCTTTGAAACATCTCAATATTGCAGTGATAAAATATAGGATAAGAGATAAAAAATGAGAAACTTTCCCAATAAAAATGTCCAGAAGGTATGTATTGTATGTACTTGTGTATCTGTGTGGGATTTACTGTATATAATAGAAGGAAAATTCTTTTGCAATGGAAACAATATGATATTTCCAGAAAACGAATCTTTCTACACAACTCATGGAGACTGGGCTTTATTAGTTGAGCTTGATTAATTAATTAGTTAATAGTCATGCTTGCAGAATTTATTTTAGACAACTGATTTATCTAATTAGATTGAACTTGCTGTGGAGAATAATATTGTATGGTAATTCACTGGGTGTCCTCTGTAGGACTGTCATTCTGTGTCCAATTGTTACGGACTGAATGTCTGTACCCCCTCCCATTCATACACTGAAGCCCTAACTCCAAAGTGATGGTGTTTGGAGGAGGGACTTTGGGGAGATAATTAGGTTTAGATGAGGCCATGAGGATGGGGGCCCCATAATGAGATTATTATCTTTGTAAGAAGAGGAAGAGAGACCGGTGCTCTCTCTCTTTCTTTATTATGTGAGTACATAGCAAGAAGATGATCCTTCAGGAAGCGAGCTCTCCCCAGAACCAGATCTGCCTGCATCTTGCTTTTGGACTTTCCAGTGTGCACTGAAAAAGAGCCACATACTAAATAAGACAAGCTCAGATGAGGCCCTGGAAGCTCAGAGAATGAAAGTAACCACATGGGATGGTCTGAACATAAAAATTCCTAATACAAGCAGGTAACGGTGGGTAGTCACAACCTAGGCATGTAGGTTCTTGACAAAGGTCACTCTTTACCTTAAGTGATCATGCCTATTGTCTTTTTGCATCTAAGATGACATACCTTTGAATGTTAGAGCAATCTTTTCCAGACCCCTCAGGGCACAACCTCTACAACAGAGCAGGAGACGACAGAACCCCTCATTGTTATCTTCTTCTATGAATAGCATGTCTCTGTGCTATAAATGTTAATTAACTATCCTGTATCCACCAATGTAAAATAATTGTGTCTTTCAGTTTTACTTTTTATTCAATCCCAGAGATTTCCCCACTTTGCTTTCTCTTGTCCCTATAATCTACCACCAATGAAATTCACGTAACCTCTTAGCCCTCCTCCTTGGATTGTAATATATAAAATAAGATGCAAAACTGCCATTCTCTGGAGCATTCTTTCAATCTGTTGAGATTTCACTTCCTGGCAAATAAACTCATAAAGTCTCTACAGGTTTGGGCGCTTCTTACTTCGAAACCAGCCTCCAGAAATGTTAGAAGTAAATGTCTGTGGCTTAAGCCAGCTAGTGCATCATATTTTGTTATAGCAGTCCAAGCAGACTAAGACAGTACTGTTTCTCAAACCTGAGTGTGTTTAAGGATAACCTGGAAGCTGATTTAATATGTGTATTCCTGAATCTCAACCTAAAGGAAAGTAGTCTGGGATGCATCTGTCCCAGTATTCTTCCTTTTAAGTAACTTGGAAGTGATTTCAAGGCAGGCTCTTCTGGGCAACGGTTTGATGGACAGTATTTGCAGCAGAAGTATGCAGATGAGGGTTGGTGGTACAGTAGGCGGGAGGGTGGGACGGAAAGGAAGAAGAGAGCTGCTCTGACTTTGTCCTTCAACTTTCTCATTCTTCCCTACTTCAGATGTTCCAACTTTTCCCATCTGAGGAGCATGCTTAAAATGACCAGATTCCCTACCTGTATCACATAGCAACCAACAAAGTTAGGATTTTAGAAGCAAAAAATGTGGGGAAGGTGAGCACTCTATAACATTTCAACCTTCTTCCTCCCAGGACTTTATTTGATCAATAGCTACACGAAAGGTCTTTTCCCTCTCAAGTTATTGCATCATGCATAGCCGAGAAAGCATAGCCTAGAAAAGGGCTTTTCATTGAAAAAATTATGAAGCAGGCAAAAATTATAATTCTTCCCTCTTCCCACTTCTTGCTAAGCTGGATAAAGTTGGCTTTTCTGGGCAAAAAGCAAAAGAACCAATAAATCCAATGTGTTGGAGTATTAGTGTACTGCATGGACCTAGAAGTATATGGTCTTTTATACTTCTTGGATGAAACACTTTAGTTTAAAATTCAGAAAATCTAAGGAACCAAGGTAGGTACTAGATGTTTTTTGGAGGTGGAGCGGGGCTCTTAGCCGTCTTGGAGGGGGTTAGGAATCTTAAGTTGAATGTTGTGGCTCCTTATTAATTCTCAGGTGTGTTCTGCTCTGGTCACCACTATATCTGGATTTCACAGAAATCAATAGGATTATGCATCAGCATGTAGAGGGTCTTTTTTTAGAAAAAATAAGAGTCTTCAAAACAGAAACAATTAATTACATTCTCCAGATCTCATTTTCTCCTTGAGGCAGATACAAATTCCAACTGTTCTGACCTTATACTGCCATCTCCCCAACTGGCATGTATTTTGACATATTTTGTAAAAGCAATTTCTATTATGTTGTATTCAGAAACACATGGTGAATTGTAACTGTTAAGCAAAATACAAAATATTACTAATAATCTATCTGTTATATAGTATTAACAATCAAAAGAAACAATCTTCACCAGATGGAGGAACTGATCTGTGATATTCATTCATTTTTTATGTCCTTAAAATATTCTAGCACAAATCAGAGAAAAACTTCCAAGTAAAGCTTCATATTTCAGCTGTTTGATTGTCTGAAATGAAATATAAGCTTATACAACCAAGACAGCAGGTTTCCTGCCTGTGGGAAAGCTCTTGGTTCAGAGAGTCACGAGATGTAGGTTTCCCAGAGCCGCCCGATTAACTGCGTCTTTGGCACCATCAGCAGGTCACTTTGCTTCTCTTGCTCTTGGTGTGTTTAATTTTTTTAAATTTTTATTTACTTACTGATTTGAGAAAGAAAGGAAGGGGAAAGAGAGAGAGAGAGGGAGATCGACTATTGTTCCACTTATTTATGTATTCACTGGTTGAGTCTTGTAAGTGCCCTCACTGGGGATTGAACCCTCAATCTTGGCATATGGGGACAATGGTCTAACCCACTGTGCCACCCAGCTAGACCTGTGTTTAGAATTTGAAACCCTTGAGCTTGTCCTTTTTTAAGTTGTTGTACATATTATTGAATAAATAGCCTAATGTGTAAAATGCTATGTTTCTTACATAAAGATGAATGACTACTTCAGTTGAGTAAAGAAATTTCAAAATTTCACTAGTCTACAAAACATTTTTACCAGCTCATTTTCCTGTTGGGAAGTATTTAGGTACTAAGAGGAGAGAAACCTCAGCATTTTAGCCTTAACGAGCAGAAATGCCATTCACCTGCGTGCCGACTCTTTGTGAGACTATATTCTTGCCACTGTATTTAATTTTGCAGATTGTGATGTGCTTCAAATTAGGCTTCAGGAGATATATTTTGTCCCATTTTCACACCTGGTGTTTATTTCTCAGCTTGTTAGTAACCCTATATTTTCATAAACCTTTCTGATTCTTATTTTTTTCCCCTTAGTTCTGGTTAGTTATAAGTAATTTTTCAGTTTATTTCTCCCATTTGCATTTCATTGTCCCCCAGAACAGACTGTGACTAACGGTGGGGACGGGGGTAGAGAAAGGCTGGACCTGTAGAATTCTATCCTGGGTTCCATTTGACTGGTCATTGGTCTCCTTTACCAAAATATGTTCTTCTACTTGGAGCTCAGAACATATTTGTTGAATGAAATGAAGCCCAATATAAAACATCAATTGGGAGACTAATAGCTAAGTAGTATAGAAAAAAGGACTTCGATTAAGAGAGTTTTGAATTCCAGTTCTTGAGTTGTTAATGTCCTAAACTGGGGAAAGTTACTTTATCCCTCTGGGCCTCAATTTCTCCTTCTTTAAAATGAGGATCAGAGTACCTACCTCATATAGCTCTTACGAGTATTAAGTTAGACAGAAATTCCATGCAATGTTTTAGTAGAGTTCTCAGCACATGGCAATTGGTCAACAATATCATCAATTAGTATGACATACCATCAGTTTTGTCACCTCACAGTATCCAGCACGGTGTCTCCATAGAGTGTCAGAATATCTATATTTGAAATTTTATTTTATTATTCATTTTAGTATTCTTTCATTCATCAAGAAAAATTATTCCTTAGCTCAAATATTCACATCTAGGAACACAGGTCAGTGACAAACTTCCATGGAATTCAGCCCAAAGAAATTCTTTCCATTCCAAGATCACTTTGCATTCTGAAAGATACCAGCCACCCTCATCTCCTCAATATCTTTCATGGAATCATAATTTCTGTAGAAATCTGTATATGCTTTCTTTCTTGGTCAGCCACAGCAAACTTATAAAAAGCTGCATCCCCCAGGGATACAATGATGACTCCATCAATGTGAAATCATAGGCGCTTGGCCAGGCCACGCATCGAGGTTTTGTCCAAGCACTGGAAGATATGGTGGTTATATTCTCCTCAACACTAACATGCTTCCTGATGGAAAAATGGATGACATTCCAGTCTATATTTGAGATTTTAAATCTGAATACATCTTTTAAATGTAGGAATAGACTTTTTTGCAGGATGGAAACTCTTCTCTAGAGTTTCAAATTTGATTTTTAGAATACCTTCAACTTTACAGGTGTTTGTGAAATTTTGAAAATTTTGCTTAACATTTTTTCTTGTGTCCCTATGGCATTTCCAGAATCTTATTTTGTTATATTAGGTGTTTAATAAATATTTGTTGACTGATTGCTTTCCTATCCCTATTAGCAAACTTTTCTTTCTGAAAGTTTTTCCCCTAGGGAAGTGTCTTTAAATTGTTATTCTTTTAGTAATCCCCTGCTCCATGTATAGGTTGTAATGTTTTTCAAACTGTGTGTTTGGTATCATGGTTTTGCAATTTTCTGATTGCTGTATACCTATTCTCTTCCAGATGAATTTAATTCAAATGTGGTGTGTGTAGCTATGGCTACACAGGCAAATAAAAATGAAAACTACCTTGGGCTTGCTGTGGAGATACCCTCTCTATATGTAGTTTTATTTTCAAACCATGGTGTTTTAGTTTACACTTGTATAGATTATGCCTGAATGTTTTCCAAGTTTATCTTTCTTTCCTGTTCTTAAAGTACAGTGTACAGTTTTCAGTTTCATACGAAGATTACTCACTCGGCAAGGAAATATGATAATCTGTGTAGACACAGACGTCTTAGAATTCCTCAGTCCCAGGGAGAAGTCACAAGTATATTAATGGCCTACTTTCCCTACACCAAGAAAATTGATTTCCCCTTGGTTTCTAAGGAAAATCATTTTGAGGGTACTTACCACGATGTGATGAATGGAACTATGAAGACACTTTGGGCCTTCAGGAGGGAGAATAGTGACTTAAAATTTTTTTATTCCATGCAGTCTAATTTTATTCTCTTAAAGATATATTTAGTATTGGAATGCCAGTTCTTTTTACTGTTTCCTTAATTTAATCTACGTGAACATTCTTATATGCAGTTTAATGCTCACCAAGCAGTGAAAACACAACATTAAACTGTGGTTTTAACTGCTGATTCACTTTACTCTGAGCCTTACGATTTTCAGACTTGGCAAGTGTAACCTAGGAACTTATTTCCTGATTTATATAATTGACTCTTCTACTGACGAGCATACCTTGCTTCTCAATGGCGGGGACTTGGAGGAACAATTGTGTGGGATGGTAAGTCTACCCAGATATTTGCTTAAGACTCTTGAAAGAAGCCTACACATGAATATCTTATAACTAGATTTTAAGTGAATAAAGTGAAAACCTCTTTCTCTCTTGTGGCTATTTCAGGTTTTTCTATTTTTAAAGTAACCTTCACATATGGTACCTCTGTATAAATGTAAACTTAGCCCATATTGATACATGCATGATTTAAACTTATTTTTCATGATATAGCACAGTGATGAATTCAAGCTTAATTCTACTAGCTTTTAAGATTGTTTTAGTATGAAGGGGCTATGGCATTCTAACAGAATCACTACATTGTGTCAATGTATACATCACACACTACACACACTATTATATTCCTAGCATATCTTATTAATTATAGAAATCACTTTTATTTTAGTAGTGAAATTTATGTGACAACAGCTTCTGAGCCTCAGTGGAGCATCAGACCTGCATGTCACAAAATTCCTTGTAGTATGGGTGTTGACAGGGTTCTGTTGACATCAGATTTGCAATGAAAATATCTCATAAATGTGTATCCACATAGAACATTACTTAGAATAAATCAGCTCAATAGTCACATAGGTCAGTAATGTCAGAGATGAAAAATTTCCCCACACTTACCTTAGTAATGTAAGTCATTAAGAATATATAACCATATAGATATATATCATATAGATGACCTGATAGATATGTCTCACATATTTAGAAAAGGTGTCCAGATATAGAACTCTCACCTTTGTGTTCTCTCCTGTAATTGTATAAAGATTTGCATTCTTCAAATCCTGTATAAATGTGAGATGAAGATTCTAAATCAGGCAACAGAATGGACTGTCCAGAGGGGTTAGAATAGGGAGTAAGTAACGAGACAAAATAGAACTGTGGGATAATTGGGCTGAATATTACAACAAAGTTCTTAATAGGGAAAACTATTAGACTGTGAAATAGTCTTTCAAATGCACTGGAAGAAGTCATTACTTGAGCTATTTAAAATCAGACTGGACTGAAGTACTCCAAAATACAGTATGCTGTGGGGACCAAGCCTACATTAGAAGTGGAAGGAGGAGAATGAGCTAATAGCTTCTACCGTCTGTGTGATTACTATGATTGTGCTCATTTTATGTGTTCAGTCTTGGTGGATAGTCTATCATTTTATGCTACTTCCAGGGAGCAATTTCAACAAATTCATCTAATGCAAAACTGGATGCATTTAGAAGCATCTCAGAAGAGATGAAAATGCACAATAAACAGTGTAAAATAGCGAAACTATGAGTAAACACTACTCCTTTTTTCAGGGAATAACCCTTGGAGAAAACAATCTCACCCTAGAACTCTGGCCACATTCCAATGTGCATAAACGCATCCTGTCTGCCGGGCTTTCAATGGAGATAAGGTATTAATTTTCATTTCTTTTGTTTAATGGTATCTTGGGATGATGTTGAGTACAAAACAACAAATAGAAACATTTCTTCCCCAAACCAATGACTACATTTTGGCAAGAGGTAGCTAGGACTCTGGAAAAAATCTTGGCAACATTTTGTGACTGATATCTATTAGAGAAATGGATAAGAAAGAGAAAATAGTTTAATTTGAAGGAAAATGTTTGACAAGAAATAAGGAAGAGGAAAATGTATCCAGGGTAGTTATAAAAATGTTATTGCTGGCAGTCTCTTAAAATAAGTCTATCCTCAATCTTGTGCAGCTCTGGTCGATCACCTGCCATGAAGTACAGAAGTGAGACAGGTGACCTTTTGACAATTATTCTAATTCTTTTATTCAATAAAAATACTAATTTAAATTTAATTAACACTCAATTTTATCCTATTGATACCTAATCTGCATTGAAAGCCAGGCAGACAGGATGCATTTGCATTTGTTCAACCTACCAAGTTTAACTGCAATGATATAAATTCAGAGATGGGATCATTTTGATATTTAGTCATTGTGAGGTAAATCATCTGATTTACACTCAGTTCTTTTCCTGTGTATACCACAACTTTTTAAAAAGACTATCACACACGAGTGGATCATAGAATATATTTTCATTATTAATAATATTCTCTGTTTTCATATATTTTCTCAATTTACTAATACATATTCCTGACTTGTGAAAAATACCATTCAATTTAAATAGAGGTCTCTACTCCCCAAGTCCCCCAAATTTATTTTATTCCTTGTGTTGGCATAATTTTCTGTGATTTCATTGGCAAAGATCTAGCTCACAGAACAAGAGATTTTATATGGACTTTTTGTGGGCAGGGGAGTGTAGAGACTTGTCAATACTAAAAGATACTCTTACCATTTATCTTTCCTGTTAGCCCAATGAATATAGATATTCTAGAATTTTCATTCTTTTGTTTGTGAAAAATAAGTTTCAAGACTTTTTCTGCTCAGTTTCCATCCTGAGCACATGTGCCATTCTGAATACCAATCAAGTTAGCCTTAAGGCATATATATTCAAAAAATCCTTGTAGTTTTGCTGGATGATCAGAATCTGAAGGGATGGACAGCTAAAACCTACAGGTGTGAGGACTCTTTGTAAATATAAGACACTGCCATTATCAAAGGGAAATATCACTTTATTAAGGTCTGGTGTACAACAGCTTCCAAAATGTATTCAAATTCTGCTGGGCTGTTTTGAGAAAAAAGGAGCATAACACTACAGAATTGTTAACTAATAACCTAAATATCGTTGGTAGAAACTGTGTAACCCTAGGAGTTTAGTGCAATGGCAATCTAAATTTTCTTGCCATACCTATGTTAAATAAATTTACAGACGATTAGAGTTCAAGTAGCAGTCTTAAAATGTGTGATCAAATGAAAAAAATCAGACTTAGAGTTAGGTAAGTGAAAAATGTTTCTCTACCAACAAATGACTTTTTCCACTCACAGAAACACAATATAGCTGTACCGAACAGTTGGAAGAACAGGTAGCACAAATAAATTGAAGGAGAGAAACTCAGAGTAATGCACTATTGCTAAGGTCTTTGACTCACACTAACTTCAACTCGCACTGGTCTCAACTTCAGTCATACAAATATGTAAACTATATATGTCAAACACAGCACTATTCAAATAGCAGTATAAATATTTTATTAGCAAATTAGCTGAGCACTTGACCACAGATTATTAGAAGTGTACAGTTTTGTCATTTGTTATCAAATTGTACAATGCTTTAAGATACTTAGAAGGCAGAGGAATGTCTCCTTAAGATATCTACCTAAAAGTGTTATCCCAGGGAAGGAACTAGAAGAAAATCTAAATGAAATCCTTAAGAAACAAGCTTATTGCATATCTTACCTATAGCCTATTTCTAGATCGCGAATCTCCCGCCCTCTCTGAGTTATCTCACTGTCAGATAAGAAAATGGAACAGGATAGATGAAGAGACGTGCTCCCAGTCTGGCTTTTCGATTTTCCACTCAAGCCAAAGGAAGCAAAGGGCATCCCGTTAGGGATAATTTCCAAGCATCTTTGCAGCAGAGAGAACCTCTGGTCCCTTCTGGTTGCAGAGCGTATCCGGCTGCAACACCGACCGGGTCCCGCCGCCCGCTGCCCACCAAACCTGGCAACCTCCACACCCACATGAAACAGCCACGGTGGCAGCTAGTCATCGTAGGATTTCCTGTGCACAAAGCCTAAGGAACCCCCAAAATGAAACGTATCCTGAGACCAGAACAGGGCTGGAGGTGGTTGGCTGGTGAGACCGGTCTCTCTGGGGGTCTGCGAGCCTTAGTTGTCCGTTCACCTCTCTCACCCTGGCTGCAGATCTGTGCCCTGGAAGCTGCCTCCCTCCCGGAGACACCGAAGTGCGCTCACACACACAAACTCTCACTCACGCACACCCACATGGCCTCGGCCCTCCACCTTCCCCACCCTGGCAGAACTGTAGGGACCAGTCTGTGCTCTGCCTCAACTTTCCCGGCTGCACCTGCCCCACGCAGCACCCGAGCCACCGCGCCCTCGCCGGGCGCCCTGCAGAGGGACACGTCCTTCTCCGGGCCCCTTACCTCGCACCGACAACTCCTGGCAGCGTCTGGAGCTGACCGTGGTGGCAGCGGCGGCGGCTGAGCCTGCACCCGGGCTCTGGCTCATGGTTGGTCCTCCTCATCCGACACAAAAGAGGTAGCTTGCTGGCTTTGTCCTTTCCAAATCCAAGGAGAACTTATTTTGCCCCCGAAATGGCCAACTTGTGCGTGCCGTTTCCTGTCATAGTGCCCCCTGCCCCTGCCACCGCCCCCTCCCAGCTGCTAGCTGGACCACTGCCCGGTGGCAGAACATCCAGGCCTCCGAGTCAGTGGGGAGTGGGAAAAGGGAGGGTGGGAGGAGAAGAGAGAAAAGAGGTTGGGAAAAGGGGGGGACCCAGTGGTCTTTTGCGGTGGGGAGGGGCGCGGTTCCCAGCTGAGTTCCTCTCTTTCTCTTTACAGGCAGATACACTTCCCAGGCGTGGAAGCAACTTTCCTTCACCTTGGCCAGGCTCAAACCATACCATCTAATTGGGACTCTAGGCAGAGGCACGGACCTGGCATTCTCTCCTCCTCATTCTCTCTCATTCTCCTTTCCCCTCTCCGCCTCCCCCTCCCTTTTATAGGGGTGTATCTGCAGAGTCTTCAGTGAGCGAGTGTACCTAGCCGAGAGGATATTGAACGGAAAGCCAGAGAGGTTTTGCCGGCTGCTGCGCCTCACTCTGAAACCCTTAGGCAGTCTACGCAAAGGCTGGGAATTTCGGAGAGGTGGGGTGAAGGGGCGTGGGGCAGTAGCAGATCCGCGGCTCTAACTTTGAAGCTCTGTTACAGCTCTCCGCCGCGGGAGAGCAAGCAGTAACAGGCAGCCCAGGAAAAGGGTTCCCGTGGTCCCTGGGCACCCGGCTAACCGCATGCTAGAGGAGACGGGGAGAGCAGGAACAGAGAGGGAGCGAGAGAGCCTGGGAGGCCGGAGTGCAGCTTTGCCCCACACGCAGCTAAACTGCACACTGCAAGCCCCTGGAGAGGGCTTGTGCAGAACAATCTCTGGGTCAGGCGGGAGGGAGACGCTCCCGTTTCCTAGCAACCCTCATCAATCTTCTCGGGATAGCTCCCTCTGAAGGAATTCGATTGGACAGCTCCTGGAAGCAAGACACGCCCCTTCAAGAATGCTGGGCGGCTGCTTTTTTCGCATTCTCCCAAATTTCTTGGTGGTTACAAGAGGAGAGTGCTGAATTATCTTCCCTTTTATCCTCCTATACTGCCACACCGCCCCCTTGCAGCGACCCCACCCCACCCCTGCGTTATCCGTTCTCTAGTCCTTGTGGTTAGCGGAACCAGGCAATGTTCTCCACAGAACCTCTTCTTTCTTCTTATAATTAAATAAATAAAAACCTCAAATCGGTGACGTAGGCACAAAAGAGAAAAAGGCACACGAAAATAGCTTGAATTGGCTCTGAGCTACAGATAAAATTCTAAAGGTAAAATTCTAGGCATCTTTCCATGTTTAGAAACACGTGGTATTTAATTTCAAAATTGAAAACTTCAATGTCATTAATTTTTCCACCCTGATGTACTAACTTTGTGTTAACCAAGGACTGTTATAATGCTTTTTAATACCACCTTTATTCTTTAATATTTAATGTTAAATTGTTTAACAACTGCCTCCTTTGTAACCTAGCCACAACATGTAAACTACAGAAATAATTTTATCGCTGGTTTCTTTAGAAGCTAATGCTATTTAGAAGACATGTATACTTATATATTCCATTGTGAAGGCCACTAAAACTGGAAACTTGAATATATTAAACATTAACATGTTACTAAGCAGTGAAACTCTAAAAATTGTAGATGCTCCCTTTTGGACTTCGTTCTATCTAGAATGCAATAGCAGTGTCAAAGTAAAAAGCAAAACCACTTTTCTTTGCATTTCTTTACTATTATCTAACATGTACTGCTTACCACGAATACACTTGACTTCCATAAAAGAAAATTTTCACATTGTTTGTCCAGCAGACGACTGTACATCTAAGAGCTCTGACACAGCAAAGAGAAAGAGAAAGTTCTACCTGCTGCAAGGGCCTCCGTACCCATGAAGCCGTGTTGGCAGCCCTTGGCTTCATTTAGAGTATTCCAGAGGATTCCTTTTTGCCTTTCAAAAACTTCATCAGAATCAGTTGAGAATGGAAGGAGTAGAAGAGAGCTGATGCTTTTATCACATTGAAAAAGGAAAGTAGCTGTGTTTGCACAAAGGAAAACACTGATGTATAGACTGAACTGCATTGCCATAGCCTGCATCTAGGTTTTTTAACACACTAAAGATGGTGATGTATAGAGACAGATGTAGTGAAGCCAATTATCACTCTGGTATCAGATCTGGCCTTATGGGACACTTGCCTTTTCCCCCTGCCATACATGTACAAAGAAATGATGAACACAAGGGCTTTTCCACCTGGTGGTAGTATATCACCTGAATTTGAATGCTTTAATTATTACTATTACTTCCTAGCTTTGTTACTTTGGTCAAGTGTTTTAACCTCATTACATCTTGGTTTCATCATCTGTAAAGTGGGACTAATACTTGCTCATCTCTCAGTTATTTTTAGGATTAATAAGTGCCTTGTAAGCAACGTGAAAATGTTAGTTTTGACTAATTGTCTCTGACTTATAGTTAACTGATGGCATTTTAATTATTGAGCCTATGTAATATTTAATTGAAACAATTATTCTTATACTTTAATTCTTCCTTTTAAATTTAATTTGATTTCATCATTGACTGGGAACATAGCTTTGAGTCTAATGTTTATTTTTGGTATGTTTTTGTGTACGTGCATATGTTCAAGTTTCTTTTGAAAAGCCCCAGGGGATAGGACTAAATAACAACCTCTGGCTAAACAGCATGTCAATCAGGAAATGAAGTCTCTCTTCCCCCTTCTCCCAAGTATTCCAACTGGGCTGTGTTTCTAAATGATTCTAGTTCCTTCTTTTAAGTGCCCCTGATATGGCATGTTTATCTTTGCCTTTTTTCAAGTCAAAACACATGTCTAGTTGGACATCTACATCACTCTTCCTAGTTCATATTTTATATTAGTTTGAGTAATTTTTACTAACCTATATTTATTTGAATGATTAACTATGATATTTCTTCTTAGGGCCCACCCCTACAGTTAATGCCCTGACTTCTGCCCTATACTACTTTTTTAATATGGCTCATAGAGCATACCATCCTTCACTCAGAAATAGCAGTGAGCTGATTTGCTGTCATTGTTGATTACAAATACAATGCCGTCCATATCACTATTCTGATCCAGACTACACTCTCAATAATATTCCCTTTGGGGTCAATCTCCAAGGGCTCAGTCCAGAAATCAATTTCATTGTCGATTTCTACTATCAGTCAGCAGTGTGAGTAACTTTGATCATATGTAGGGAGACCAGGTATCCAGTTTGTCTGGGACAGTTCTGGTTTTCTATGTGTAGGTGTATTCACAGTGCACAGCTCATTTTTTAAAAGAGTCAGGTTTGATTATTAAATTATATGGCTACCTTAAGCTTCTAATCATCTGGCCAATGTCGCTTGCCTCAGCCTTCCCTTGCTCCATCTGCTACGCGAGTATTAAATTCCTCTGTGTAAGTCTTTTTCCAGTATAGGACTGATCAGTTCTGCAATCCTAATACATATGTCTTTATAAATATAAAATGTATTTATAAAATATTGCAAAATATTTTATAAAATATGTATTTATATTTAATTTGCTTATAAATAAGCTCATTTATTTTTTCAATTTCTTTCAAAATATGTTGCCCTTTAGATCATCTGTAACGTCTGATTTTAATTACTGTTACACCATATAGAACAAAAAATTAGTCTTAATTTTGATTGAAGCTTCAAGGCAAAGGTGTCAACTCCTCCATATTCCAAAACAAGAGTTACCTGACACCCCGTGCTGAACTCGAGTGGAGTATCTTTAAACTACATGGATTATAAAAGAGTTAAAGTTCAAGAAGGTGAGAGACAAAGGAAGTTGGAATTTAGAGTTTTTGATGTGCTCTTAATATGCTAGTAGGTTCAGGGTAGGAGCGTGTGTGCTTTTTTCTCACTTCAACGCTAGCGAGGAGTGCCGCTGCTTCAGCGAAACCATTGCTATGTCCCTGGAATTAGGGTGATGCAGTAGACTGCTTTTTAATTTACAGCAGAAAATTATAAAATGCAGGAGGCTGTGTGTTTATTGGTCTCCAAAGGGCTGAAAGAGAAGAAGGCTGAACTTGCTATGACTGTACTCCCACCTATGACAAGTAAAGGGATTTGGTTTCCTTGACACTATGTGATGGGAGAGTGAGCACAGAACAGAACATATGTCTTCTTAGATCCTAACCAGAGGGACCTGGTGGAGAAACTCTGGATCCCCAGTAGATAGTCTGTGGAGGGCACAGGCCTGCAGGAATGCAACTGTGTAGGTTGTGTACTGCAGTGGAAGGGTGAGAAGGAGTCCCGTGCCCAGTGCTTATGTGCCAGGCTGCATCAATCTGGTGGGAGACTGTCCTTTGTAATTCACCAGTCTGGAGGGGCAACTTTTTCTAATTCACATACATGGTGCTAGCGAAGTAGAAGGTGAAGTGCATATGACCAGGAACCTTGGCTAGAGTAGTTAAGTCTTCAGTCACAAAGCCTCATCAAAATCATGTCAGATTCTGCAACAAGAGATCTCCAGAGTCCGAGGGTCTTCAAAGAACTGATTAAATTGGGATTAAAAAAGTCAGCTTTGAATAACTACTAAGCCCAGGAACAAGCAATGCCAGATCAGTATTGGTCAAATATGACTTTCCTTGTCTCATTGTACCTTCTATCCCGGACCTCTTCAACTCTGAGGGATCAAAAGCTCCATGGGCTGGTTAAGGTGGAGGGAAGATGATGGCTGAGCAGAGAAAAGAGTCTGCCGGGTCTCACTGTAGGCCTTTCTCCTTCTGCTTTCCCAGGCTGGGAAGGGAGAAGCTTCAGCGCAGATAGGCATTGGGATTCTTATTTTTACTCTGCACTGAACCTAATTCTACCTGAGTGGGTTTTTTTTTTCCCTAAAGTAAAGGAAGGAATTTTTATCTGAGAGAAATCTGAAAGTCAAGGCAATGGCCTTGAATTGTATCCAAGAGGATGGAGAAGAACAAGCCCCATGGGCAAGGTATGCGGGAGCAATGGGGGAAAAGAACAAAATGGTTTTTGTGGGGATTTGTGAAACTTACTTTTTAGGTCCACAGTCTTATCAGTATTTTGGAGTCTTTTGCATTTTATCTCTGATTCTTATAAGGGAATATTAAAGGGAAATAGTCCTTGAATATTTACTATGTGTTTTTTTGTTATTTTTTTAAATCCTGCATATTGTATAGTTAATAGCTGAATTGAGGTTGGTTCTAAACTTGAATATTCATCTATTAAAATATTTATCACCCACAAGGGCTTCTTCAGAAAATTTAAATTTTCAATCATTAAATTAACTATTAATAAAAAATAAAATAGAAAAATAGATATTAATAAAACATACATTCTTTGAAAATACTCATCACGAGAAATTGAATACTTGTTTGTTTGTGTTTCCCATTAACTGGAAGTTTCAGACACCACGGCTGTTCTATTTACCATTATGTCCTGGTACTTATGCAAATGATATGTGTGTGGAAGTGTGGGGGTTCGGAGACGACTTGCTAGTAGACATTTATTGAGTGAATAAATTAACCTTTAAAGATTAAAAGATCATATTGATTTTTATTTTATCATTGAGTAAACTGTGAGTGGGATTTAACATGTGTTGCCAAAACTTACATAGGAGGAGTTTAAAATTGTTAATCTGGTTCATTAATCAGGTTCTAACTATTAATCTGGTTCACCCACTTTGGGAGGAAAGTGGGTTTTTGTGCTATCACTTCTCAATCTCTCATGCCTAAAACTGCCTGATATGTTGTGAAGTCAATAGCCATCTGATGAATGAAAGATTAAGTGGTTAGAAGTCCTCAGGTATTTTGCCTAAATTTTGTATTTTCATAATAAGCAAGTTATTTTTAGTGTTAAGGCTTTACAAATTTTTGGGGGGGTTTGGGCAGGGATGACAGGATCTGATAAAGGTTGTGAACTGTGTAAGGGAATTAAAACCTCTGGGCACAGCCACTGGTTGGAGGAGGTAACTTACTCCCACAGTGTGGTGGAATAAATCACCACTTTCACTCTGGACTCGTGACTCCAGCCTAAATAAGTGATGCAGAGCGCAAACAGTAAAGGAGTTCAGAAGAAGGAAAAGCATGTCCTCTGGGTTTGCCTTTCCACTTATAAATTTAATCTCAGAGATTTTGACAAAGAGTTATATTGTATACTTCAGATGTAACATATGTTAATGTTATTTATTTTGGTCTTATGTTGACTATATCTTTCCTGAAAATTCAAATCTATTTTTCATACCTGGGAGTGATGACATACTGACTGGGTCGTGTCTAAGTCCGCCTTCATTTTAGAGCAAGTTTCAATTAGTTATGTATCTATGTATGTGTGTGTTCAAATAACATTTTTGGAAACTATCATGTGCCAAGCACTGTGCCAAGTATGTAAGATACCAGGGATATAAGATAGGGGCCCTGACCTTTGAAGATTTCTCTTCTGATAATGGTGAGCAGAATTGTCAAAAAATCATTTAAAAATACAATATGATGGGTTATGTAAGAGAGGTACTTAGGAAGAAGAATGAAATGGTAGATTGGCTGATTGTATATATATATATATATATATATAAAACTCAAGATAAAATTCCTGAGCTTAAGTAGTCTTTCAATATGATGATCTGAGATAGGAACTTGGTGTATAACAAGCCCTCCACTTGAAGACTTAACTTTGAAATACATATGTGTAAGAAAGGAAACACATCACTTAAAAATGCTTTTGGCTGCAAGTAATACGTAGCCCAATGAACAATGGGTTAAACAAATAGTGTTTTTTTTAGTTTGTTTATTTTTGTATACCCAGACTATGGAAGTAGGTATTGCTTTGGTGACTTATTCTCAGGGCCAGCATTGTTACTTTTTCCTTCATGTTATAATACTATTGCACCAGCTCCAGCCATTTCCTCACTCACTCAGGAGGTAGGAACAAGCAGGATCAGCCGTGTAACCTATTTTTGTCCTGTGTGTCAAGAATGCACATCTTTATCAAAACCACATCCCGCAGTATCATTTATGTATAACTAGCCAGACCTGATCATATGATGGCCCACAACTACAAATTAGGCTGAAAAAGTAGGTAGTTAGCTTTTCTAGTCTCTTTTGTGTAAGGCATTTAGAAAGGGGGTAAATGGGATTGGCAGCTGGGTCAGCCAGCCAGTGATGTCTGATTCAGGGAGTAATCTCACTGCTTCCCTATAAACCTTTTCTGTACTACTGAAAGTGTTCTAGCCCATCATTTAATTTTTGACTTGAAAGTGAAGTGACACAAATAGATCTATGGAAGAAAAAATATTTGTAGTTTCCTATTGAGGGCACTTATTCATTGGTCTTTTTGAAGCTGTGGCCAAGTGACATTTTTAATCAACTGTAAAATGTAGTCAACTGCAGCACGTGTTCTTAAATTACACTGATGCCTGACTCATTCTTTATCTGAAAGCAGTATGTATCATTGCAGATTCTTAGGGTATAAAGGTATGTGTCCATTGAGAGAAAATCCTAAGTTGCAATGCAAACTACTTAAATTGGTAAGTGCATGTATAAGTTCCGAGCACAATTATGTCATTAGAGCTATTCTGGAGTATATTAAGTAAATATTATATGCATTTTAAGTACACACACACACATACAACCCAACCAAACAAACAGAAAACGAAGCGTTGACTCCTGAAGCATAAATGCTGTGCACTGAGATACCTCTAGTGGTTCTGTTCTGAGGATTCATGAAATAGTATTTACTGAGGGCCTACCCCGTGCCTGGCGATGTGCCTGTGCTGGGTATGCGAGCTAGATTACTTTAATGCGGCTCTTGGTGTTGTGGAGTGTGCTGCTGTAACATGCTCTCCATCAACTTGGAACTTTATTTTTAGGAAGGTTTGAAGCATCATCTTTGTGACTGTGAGAGCTATCACCAGTTTTCACTCTAATATTTCAGCTTGTTTTACTCTCATTCATAATATTCTGATTTTAAATTTAGTTTATCTTGCTCCATTGGAAATATTCTTCTCATTAAAAGCAAAGGCAAACGAACAAAAAACTTCATGCCCTGTCTCTATCTCTCCTTCTTTAACTTTTCATATGTTTGAATAATAGTTAATAAATTCTCTAGGTTTGTAAATGAATCCCTTTTTTAAGTTTTTAATGTGAAAGGCAGTGGCTTTACTAAGGAAATCTTATCTATAAGTAAAATCAAGGTCCTGAATAATAAAGAATTTTTTTTGTTTGTTTGATCTAGTGTGAGGACACCTTGAGAGAGGACAATTTATGGGTGGAGATACCACACAGATGTTAATGTAAGATGTGAAGACTTACTGTCATTTCTAGGCCAGAATTTAATTAAACTAATTCAAGTTTCAGGAAAAATTTTTTAAATCATATTTTATTGTTATTCTGTTACAGTTGTCTCAATTTTTCCCCTTTGCCCTCTTCCACCCATCCCACCACCAACTCCCACAGGCAGTTCCCACACTGTTGTCCATGTCCGTGGGTCATTCTTACACGGTCTTTGTCTAGTCTCTTCCCCTTCTTTCCACCATTGTCCCCACTCCCTCTTCCCTTTTGGTCACTTTGAGGCTGCTCCATGTTTCCATGCCTGTGGTTCTATTTTGTTCATTAGTTTATTTTGTTCATTAGATTCCACTTTTAGGTGAGATCAAATAAGCCAGTCAGTGAAAGGAAAATCATGTTTTGCTTGAATTATCTTAGCAATTCAGTGAAAGCCTTAATTAGGCAATTGTTTCTATTCTCCGGTTTAGTTTGGTAGTGGAGATTCAGTCACAGAGGGCATGACACTTCAATTAGATGTAGTGTCAAATTAGTAGGACAAAATGCAAATTATAAAACCCATACTGTTTATTTCAGAATATCTCAGAGGAAAAGAAGGGTTGGATTAAAGTTCTGAGGAAATGTTTATTAGAGTTATCTGTTAGTCACAAATCTTTTTATTTTTTTTAATTTTTTTGTCATTATTTACCTCTTTTTTTTTAAGATTGTATTTATTTATTTTTAGAGAGAGGAGAAGGGAGGGAGAAAGAGAGGGAGAAACAGCAGCGTATGGTTGCTTCTCACATGGCCCTCACTGGGGCCCTGGCCTGCAACCCAGGCATGTGCCCTGACTGGGAGTCGAACCGGGACCCTCTGGTTCCCAGCCCTCGCTCAATCCACTGAGCTACACCAGCCAGGGCTGTTAATCACAAATCTTTACAGCGATTAATCATTATTTTTCCTAAAGCATAATCTAAAAGTTGTAGAATAAATGTGTTTTTTTAAAGATTTTATTAATTTTTAGATAAAGGGAGGGAGAAAGAGAAGGAGAGAAACATCAGTGTGTGGTTGCCTCTCACGCACCCCCACTGGGGACCTGACCTGGACCACAACCCAGGCATGTGCCCTGAATGGGAATCGAGCCTACGACCATTTGGTTTGCAGGCCGGCACTCAATCCACTGAGCCACACCAGCCAGGACAAGTGTGTTTTTATTAGTTGCAGTGATTAGAGTGTTGAGAGGTTGTCCTTCTTAGGGTTTTCAGGGAAGCAACTACAAACCCCTTTCTCTGCCTTAAACGAATTACTTTTGTTCCTTTGTAGTTTACTCTTTCAGTAATGAAGTTCCTCTTGGCTGTCCTGACTGTCGCGCATGCGTACTTTAAGGATGTGATTTCCTAACTGTTGTTTGAAGAACATGTACAGATGAAAGACTTGTTGAGTATGAACAATGGAAGACTTACCGAGAAGTCAGCTAGTCCAGTACTCCTCAAATTTTTGTGCCCAGAAGCCAAATTTGATGATGTTTCAGCTGGATGTCATTCTCACAGATATATTTAAAGTTATTCTGAATTCTGTTGTCAGCTGTAGCTATTTTTTGTTTTTCTTTCACTGAAGGAGGATATTGGAATGCAGGTGGGTAAGAGCGACTTTATTCTAGGAACCCCCTTGTATCCCTGTTAGTTTACATAGAAGTAAAACATTCAGACAAAGGAAAACATTCAAAAGCTTGTCCCTTCATTACAGGATGGGAACTACTGACCTCTTCCATTATGTTCCGTCTTGCAGAAATAGCCAAGATAAATCTGTGACACCCACGCCTTTCCGAGAGGACTCTTCTTGCTTATATTAACATTGTTTTCTTTGGATCTCATTTGTTTTCTCCTTTAGTCCTCACCTGAGAATAAGCGCATGATTTTAGATTGAGGGAAGAGAGAGGGGGGAGGAAGGGAGGAAATAATCGAGGGAGTGGGGAAGAGAGAGAGAGAAAGAAAGAAACACTGAGGTGAGAGAGAAACATTGATCAATAGCCTCCCACTGGAGCTTTGACCAGGGATCAAATCCACAACCAAAACGTGTTCCTCGTCCGAGGATGAGACCTGCAACCTTTCAGTGCACAGGAAGACACTCCAACCACTTGAGCCACCCAGCCAGGGCTTCGAAGAACCGCTTTTGAGATTTCAAAATGCTTTCACTTCTTGATTTTACCACAATGTTTCTTAAGTTAAAAAAATAAAATGAAAACCTATTGTTCGTATTTTCTAGATGAGAAACCTAAGGCTTAAGAAAATTAAGTGACTTATTCTAGGTCATAGAGCAAATAAGTAGTAAAGCCAGAATTTCCGTCAAGCTAATTGATTTTTAGTCGTGTGGATTCCGACATCCTGACTTTCCTCTCATTACTCTATATGCACAGGATGACGTTTTTCTGTTGCACCCATTTCTACCATATGGGTACTCCTTTAGGTGGTTTCTTATAGTCTCAGCTTATTCCCTTTTAAAATTCTTCTGAGTTTATCTTGTTCACATGATTTAATCTTCAGTAGCTTTACAATATATAAAAAGTGTTATCAAAAAAACCCATTCCTACTAAGAGCTTAGCCAGGTAATGATTACCTGTCCCAGGTAAGTTTTAGGTTTAAGGGATAATATTATTGAGAATGTCAGATTCCTTGGTAATCAATGAGATTATAAACCTATTGTAAATATAATGATTGGAAGTATGGTGGTGATAGATCTATACAAGATCTAAATTAAATAATGAAGCCAAAATCTATGAAGATTTTTTTGGTTAACACCTATTATCTCCTTTGGCCCCCACTATTCAGTCAATTTCATGGTAAACTATGAGAAAAGGTACCAAGTCCATTTGTTCAGTGTCCTTTGCCTGGAATGTTGTGCAGAGTCTGGAACGTATTTGTTGAATGAATGAACTCCTGCAACATCCTGCTTGATTATAACCATAGAAAGATGATGTGGGACATATTGAATTTGACATTGTGATAATGTAATTATAAAAACATGTGATTCTTATAGATGAGATTAACTAGGCCTATCTGTCAGGATTGACTAAATCATGCCTTGGTAATAACAATCTCAACATCTCTGTGGTTTAAAACAACACTCAAAGTGCTTGTTGATTGAGGGTTGACTAGGAGCTCTGCTTTATGTTGTCCTTATTCTGGGACCCAGGCTGGTGAAAGGGCCACAAAATGGAACATTGCTGGTTGTGGCAAAGGGAAGAAAGATTTGGAAGGTCTCGTGCCAACACTTAAATCCTCTGTCCAGAAGAGATGCATACATTCTATTTATAACTAATTGGGCAGAACTAATCCTAGCAACTGCAAGGGGGGAGAGATTCAATTCTACCTGTGCCCGGAAGGCAGAGGACGTGAAATACCTGTTGAACTAAGTTAGTAACCGACGGTAAAATCGTACTCATCTCTTGTGGGAGCCGTATCTCTAGTGTGTGTTCTCCCATGATAAAAAAAGAGTTCCTATTTTCTGTGGGTCAGGCACTGTGCTAGTGGTTTATGTACATTGGCTCATCATTCATACAACAGGCCTGAGTGGGAGGAATTATTACTACTTTATATAGATGAAGAAACTAAAGTGAAGTGAGGTTAAGTAGTCTGCCCACTTAGTAAGCAACGGTGCCAATATTAGAGCTCAGGTCTGTCTGACTCCAAAGGTAATGCCTTGATTACTATGCAATATTGTCTTTATATAATGCTTATGAGGCCTTCGGGCTCCATCATTTGACTATTAATTTGCTTTGTTGGTCATTTTCACCAGGCTCCCGAGTGTCCCTTTATCTACGATGCTGGGCAAACATGCTTTTAGTCATACAAAATAGGAAATGAGCAATTGGTTCTTGCTGTGGAGACCAAGATTATAATAGTTCAGACTTGAAAGGAAAGTTACCATGAGACGATTCAGATAAACTAACAGTCAAACTGATTAACCTTATTAGACCAAATATAAAATTGTGTTGTCTGGTAAAAGAAAGTCTAGATCCTATTTCCTTTGATTGTACAACATGCTGGTTTAATGTTTGAAGATTACAAACAGTACCAAAATGTTTACTATACTTCATTCTCTTAAAATTAAAGTTTCCACATAGTACTATATTTTCCAAGTTAAAAATAAATGTTAACTTTATACTTAGAATATTTTTCCTGTAGAAGTTTTCCTTTATGAAGGAAAAGGCTTTTTTCCCTACATTAATAAAGATTTTAGAGATTATTGTCAGCATTACCTTTCATATTATTATAAATTCTCTGAAATAGAACATTAATTTTTGGTTGAGTGAGGGAATCTCTTTTCTCCTTGTTTCATATTTCCAAATGCTCAAGAATTAGGCTGGTGCTGCCTGGCCTCTCTGCTCTCTCTCTGCTCCCTCTCTCTGCTCCCCAGGGGAGGAGAATCAATTTTCATACTAATATACAGGGGAGAGTGATGAGGACTTGTATGGCTTAACTGCTTCCCTTTACTTTGTGTGGGATCTGCCTGGTTGTACAGATCCCTCATATTTCTTCAATTCTAAGACACATCTTTAATACCTTAGCATCTCTGAATACATATACAAGTATATCTTATGATTAATTGTAGGTCCTAATTTAAATGACAGGAAGGGTTCATTTCTTTCTTAGTGGTGCATGAAATAATGGCTCGCCTTACAAATCCAGTGTTTTTTATTAGATGAAATATAGTTCTGTGCTTTTCTCCCTAAGATATTGTAGATGGCCTGACTGTGGAGGTAGGGTGTGTGTTAGGAATGCATTGTGGCTACATATGTAAGCTATTACCGCAACCGTTTTCTCAGTAACGAAGGGGGTGTCTTCATCCCCCTGACTTTTTAATCTGCTCTCACTTAGTTCTGAAATTCAACAGGGGGAGAAGAGTGTTATGTATTAAATCTGCAGACACCTGAATATTATACAATACATTGGACAGACCCCTTGGCAATAGGTAAGAGGTAAAGGTTAGGAAGGAAATGTGGAGACAGAGGCATCTTGCAAAAGCAAGATCCTAAATGATCCAAGATGGTGGCTTTGGTTTTTGACTTACCAAGCAGGATTAGAAGTTATAGTGATGGTTTTTTGACTTTGGTAAGTGGTAACTCTATATCGCATGCCATATGGCTGTCTTTTATAATTTTATTATTGGTTTTTAGCTCATGCACTCTGGTGGGTGGCATTAGGCCTTAGGCTTTATTAAATTGGTCAGGTGGGATTTTTGACTTTGAGGGGTCACTCAAGCATATAATAACTTTGTCCCCCAAAAGTGACAATTTTTATTCAGGCAAGACTGCAAGCACCTGTGCCTAAGACAAACCTAGCTGCATAGGTGACCTCAGCATTTCTGGATATAGATGCCTTCAGGTAAGACTGTGACCGCAAGACCTTGAAATTCATAGGCACAGCTTGGCCTAGTATTTCAGGTGAAGCTAAATTGAGATTAGTCCTTTTTGACCTTGGAAGGAGTAACAATATTCACTGCTTTTAAACTGGAAGGCAGCTGAGTTTTTCATGTTCGAAAGAACGCCGGTGAGGTTTTATCTCCGTCCTGTACTGTTTGTGCCAGTGCTGTGTAGGAGGAACTAGACCAGCTGACTCACTCTGTTTATCTTTATGCCGTGTCCCCTGCCTTCAGGGCCAAGAAAGAAGAGTGTAGACGAAATAAATAGTGTGGCCTTAAGTTGGCTTGAGATTTGTTAACTGAATAAACTTGCACTATGGGTCCTGATTTCCCAGACCAAATTATGGGTTTTTCCACAAGCATGATAGACTATTATGAATGAAGAGCTAAAAATGAATGGAAGCCCTTTTTTGAACAGATATGTGATCCTCTTGAAATAAGATAAAGATATAACTCAAAATGAAGGTATTGCAAAGCCATGGTCTATGAAAATAATTAAAAAGAATTATATCTTTTAACTCTAGAATTCAGGGTGTTTTCTTAGGTAATTAAAAAGCAGTTGGAATGATTAGTTAAAAACAAAATAAAGGAAGACTGGCTATGTAAGCTGGAGAGAGAGAGTTGCTTATTAGAAAAGCTGATATTTTAGCTGACAGACCAGTCACATAGAAAGGGAATGATATCTAAAAGGCCAGGAGAGCCAGGTATAAAAGGAAAAATTGTTAAACCTATCCTAATTGCTGTATAAAAAGATAAAGAGGAAGGAAAGGTATCAGTTTAAAGAAGGAAAGGTATCATCAGATCAGTTCTTTCTGTCCCAGAAAGAATGACTGGGATGCAAAGAATTCTCACAGAGGGAATACCCGGATCTCAGAGGCCAGGATTGAGCACCTGAGAGGGAGGGATCCAAACAACTATAGAGATTACCTTCTCAGAGCTGAAGATGCAGAATCCCTTGTAAGAATAACTGTGTAAATATGACTGGAAGATTTAGGTTACTAAACCATTTGGTTTCGAGGAAATATGGACACATTTAAGAGGAGACAATTAGGGAAGTCGGTGCAAAATATTGACGCCATTACTAGGTAAGTCAGTACAAGGGGGCAGTAGGGTGCTCCTGTTATCCTGAGTGAACATACTTGAGAAACTTACAGAATTCATGTTTTTGTAGGAGAGCAAGACTAACTGAAACGGAGAGCACACCCGTAGATTGGGCCTTTGTCTTTATGTTGGTCTAAAGCGGGTGGTTCTAATGGTTGGGATTACCCAGCAAAAGAAGATAAAATGGCCAAAATATAGTGGGCAGACTCAGACACCCTGATTTTTATCTCTCTCACTATAGGAGCTATAATTTAGAGAAGTTTATTAGAAAAACAAGCTTCTTTATTAGAAAAACACAGAAAAAGCACATGGAAAAAAGCCACTTAAACTCAACAAACACTACTACTACATCAAATAGAGAAAGAAAGGAACCAATTTAAGTAATAATGGACTTGTTACCAGTACTCTCTAAAACAGTCATGGTCCTGAAAAACTAGAAAAGTTAGAAACTGTTACAACTAAGAGCAGCCTAAAGATACAGGAGAATAAATGTAATGCAGTATCCCGAAAGAGGACATGGAGCAGAAAAAGGAGGTTAGGCAAAAACTAAAAACATCTGAATAAAGCATGGACTTTAGATAATGTATTAATATTAGTTAATTATTTGTGAGAAATATATTATCATAACGTAAAATGTTTGTAATAGGGAGAGCAAGGCGCGAGTGTATGGGAACTCTGTACTCTCTTTACAACTTTTATTTAAATAAAAAACAGTTCTAGAATAAAGAAGTTTATTTTAAAAATTATTAGAATGTCAGATGAGCTTTTGGACAATGATAAAAGGAAATACTGGGAATGACAATTTTTTTGTTAACTGAGGTATAACTGACATAATATTATATTAACTTCAGGTATGCAATTTAAAGATTCAATATTCATACACACTGTGCAGGGATCACCACGGCAAGTCTAGTTACCATCTGTCATTACCCATAATCACAGTGTTTTTCTTGTGATGAGGACTTTTAGAGTTACTCCCTTAACCAGTTTCAAACACGCAACACAGTGTTATTAGCTGTAGTCACTGTTCTGTACGTTACATCCCCATGACTTAGTTATTTTATAAACTCTGACCCCCTTCACCATTTGGCCCCCCACCCACTAACACATTCCTTTCTGGAAACCACCAATTTGTTCTCTATCTCTGAGCTTGGTTTTGTTTTGTTTTTAGATCCCTCATTTAAGTGGGATCAAGTGGGGTTTGCCTTCCTCTGTCTGACTTCTTATGCCCTCAAGGCCTGTGTATGTTGTCACAGACAGCAAGATTTCATTCTTGTTTGTGGCTGAATAGTATTTCATTGTGTATGTATTTACTACATTTTCTTTATCCATCCGTTCATCAATGGACACTTAGGTTGCTTAATATCTTGGCTATTGTAAATAATGCTGCAGTGAATACAGGGATGAGTATATATTTTTGAATTAGTGTTTTTGTTTTCTTTGGACAAATACCCCCAAGTGGAATTTCAGTATTATGTTATAGTTCTATTTTTAATTTTTTTTAGAAACCTACATACTGTTTTCCATAGTGGCTATGCCAATTTACATTCCCACCAACAGTGCACCGGGGTTCCCTTTTCTCCACTTACTTGCCAATACTTATTATTTATTGTCTTTTTGACAACAGTCATTCAAACAAGTGTGAGGGAAATGACAGTATTTTGAGAAGCACTATTGGTCTTCACTTGGCTGCTAAGAGTAGGGCATGCGTAGCAACAGTCCTACTACAAAATAGTCTTAATACAAAATAGTCCTAATACAAAAGTCCATTGATGATTATTCATCTGAATCAACTGTGGGAGAAGAGAAGACAGTTTTCTTAAGAGGAAGACTTAAAACCTAAGTATTCTATAAGAAAAGTCAGTAGAAATAGCTAATGAGACACAGGAATGAAAAATTACAAGTCATAACGGAGGCTGTGTCATTAAAGAATGCCGACAACTCAACCCTGGGGTACGAGAAACAGAGAGCTCAAAGAAGAAATAAAAATGAAGAGGATTTGAATATAATGAATGGGAAAGAAAGTGCCTGAAATGACTGAGCCTAACATTTGCAATTTTTTAAACATTGAAAAACAAACACAGGAAAAGCAACTTGAGGATAGAGATGATATAATTAGATGTTTTGGTCTGGCTGACACCAAGATTCTCTCTTCACTTCCTTCCTTCACTCAGATATCACTGAAGCTCTTCTGTGATATTTGGCATTATGAGTACTAAATTTGGAAGCATAATTGTATCTGTGATACATTTTAGGAGCTGAGTAATTTTTTTTTTCTTCTACCAGATTTGATGGATATGGGGCAAGTACTGTGATAATCTTTTATGTTCTATTAACTGTTTAGGCCCTTTAAAATGCATATTATGAGATACTTAAAAGTAAATACATTCAATCTTGAGCTTCCAAAAGAATTGCCTAGGTTGTAGCTGCTGAATGTTGCATCTCCCTAGCATTGAGAATTCACCCTCTTGAAATTGAGTGGAATAAGAAATTGAGGAGAATTAATTTTGACTATTAATTTCTTAGGGATTTTTACTCATAAGAGTGGTAGGATTTAATTTTTTTGACTACAAATTACAAGAGAATTTGTATTTTTATTGTAATTTCTTCTTAAGAAATCTTTGTGTAATTGATTAGAACCTTTTTATTAGTCATATAATTACCTCAGCTCCAATAGTCCTATTTGAAGTGGGTACAGCGATTAGTTAAATTCCTTAGAGGGATTTAGAAAACATATTGAGAATAAATTGAGAATTCTGACATACACCTACATGTTCTACAAACAAATACTTGTAGTACTATTAATAGGGGTTGTTAAATAACCCTGATATTAGAAACAACTATGAGAGTAAGATAGACTCTTACATGATTTAAAAAAAAATTTTATTGTTGTTCAATTACAGTTGTCCCCATTTTTCCCCATTACTCTCCCCAGCCGTACCCACCCCCACCTCCCACATTCAATCCTCCCTCTCCATTGTCTTTGTTCATTGGTCCTTTATACATGATCCTTGACTTGACCTTTCCCTTTCTCTCTCCCATTATCCCTCTCCCCTCCTCTCTGGTCACTGTCAGTTTGTTCTTTATTTCCATGTCTCTGGTTCTATTTTGCTCACTTGTTCGTTTTGCTGATTATGTTCCACTTATAGGTGAGATCATATGGTATTTGTCTTTCACCACCTGGCTTATTTTACTTAGCATAATGCTCTCCAGATCCATCCATGCTGTTGCAGAGGGTAGGAGTTCCTTCGTTCTTTCTACTGCATAGTATTTCATTGTGTAAATGTACCAGTTTTTTGATCAACTCATTTACTGATGGGCCCTTAGGCTGTTTCCAGCATTTTGGTATTTGTAAACCTCATTGCTAGGAACATTGAGGTACATAGGTTCTTTTGAATTAAGAAATTTTAATGAGGGTTATATTTACATTGGGTCATATTTATTTTCTGTTTTATAGGTGGAGAACTTAATGTTATCATTTAATTATGTTTTATATCTTCTGATGGAAAGGGCTGAATACTATAGCTGAGTATAATTTAGGATGGAGAATAGAAAAGCTATGAACATTCCTCTTAAGGTGGCAGCGTAGCCAGAGGATAATTTAATTAATGAATTGTCAAGTTACCTTTAAAATCTGAATCTATTATCTCCTATTATTGTGGAAGAAAAAATACATTATGAAAGCAGGTGAATACTTCACCTTAATATTTGTAATCAACATTGAAATAGCACTTTAAATTTTACAAAACAGTTTCAGGTACACTAACACTTGATAGATTTATCTATCTGTCTGTTTATCTACCCAGCCATCTTTTACCTGTTATGAACACACACCTGTACTTCCTAAGCAAACAAAGAGCTTGACTTTAAAGTTCGATTCGCACTAAGCCAGCAATAATAATTGAATGAATAAAATTGGGTGACTTTTTAAAGATCACGCAGCTGGTATGCAGACCTGGAACTCAAAGTTTCCTCTTTCTCCTACCTGAGTGTCCTTCCCACTGCACAGTCCTACCTCTGCGGAAAACATGGTTCTGGCTTCATTTTTATTGTTGTAGTCTCTCTCTCTCTCTTTTTTAAAATATTATCTGTAAGAATATAAATCTAAAAGAAAACACTTTTTGACTGGTAGTAATTTACCTCCCTAAAGATGCCCAGTGGTGCCATAATTGATTTTGTAGCCATTGATTAAAAGCCACATTAAGTTTGAAACTGTCAGCTGAGCCCAGAGATAACATTTTCATAATGACTTTCAATAAACATGGAAGAAATGATTTTATTCATTTCTACATTTGATTAATGATATATTTTTTGCTGGATCACAATAAATGAGCTGCTTCTTTGCATGCTTAATTGCTATATTACAGGTAGATTTTCCTGCAGTGCATATCTGAGACAGGACTGACATACTCCAGAGATAGGTTTTGTATATAATTCTAAAAATTGATACCAAAAGTAATATTTAAAGTTTTAAATGGTCATACTTTCATTTACCAAAAAATAAAAAAAATAGAGAAGTATTTTGATGCACTCAGATTTTTACTATGGTGAAAATATGAATAAGATCTCTTTTTATCTAGAAAGAATTGTTCTAGTCAGATATTTCTGAACTCCTGACGTGCTCCCTCCACCATGTTTTTGTCCCTGAGTCTTCCACATCTCAGTGAATGGCAACTCTATTCTTTTAGTTTTTATTATAAAATTTTTAACTTAATACTTGACTCCTCTCTTTCTCCTCTATCAGCTCTACCTTCAAAATAAAACCAGAATTTATCCACTTCCCATCCCTGCCGCTGGTCTCCCTGTGTCTGCTTTGGCACATTTTCAGCCAATGTTAACCCAGGGGCGTGAGGGATCCCATCAGGTCATCCTTCTGCTCCAACATCTTCAAGATTTCTCCTGTCACTGGAGTAAATCCCAAAGTCTTAACTTTGACCAAGACTCTATATGATATATCTACTTCTCCAGTCACATGCCTGCACCTCCCACACAAATTATATCTCACACCTAATTTCTAAATATTGCACCTTGGGGTCTTTGCAGCTGTTATCCCTTCTCTCCCCATACTCTGCATGAGCAACTGCTTCATTTCCTTCAGTCTTTTCAATAAAGTCCCTAGTCATGCTACCTACAATGTCAACATGTTGCCCTTGACCCTGCTTCATTTTCCCTCTGTAATATTTTTAACTTTAAGATAGCTAACATATGTATAGTCTTTTAAAAAGAATGATATCTATAAAGTCTGAAAGTAGAATACTTTTACAAAAATTAAACAATGCATGTTCATTTCATCTCTCAAGTAAGACTGATTTTCATAGAGGGAAGTCTCTACAGACCGGTTCAGATTGTACTTACAGAGAAACAGTTTACCATAGAGAATTTTGTTTTTATCCTCACCCAAAGACATGCTTAGTGATGTTAAAGAGATGGGAAGGGAAGGAGAGAGAGGGAGAGAAACATCGATTGGTTGTCTCTCACACGTGCCCCAACTGGGACCAAACCCACAACCAAGGCATGTGCCCTGACACAAGAATCGAACCTGAGATATTCGTCTCCTGGAGGAGACACTCCAACCACCTGAGCCACACTGGCCAGGGCCAGAGGCAATGCTTTTATGGTGGGGACTGGGAGAGGCTGCTCTTAAGTTTGGTTAACTGCTTGTGTCTTTGAAGTTTGATGAGGTGTCTATCCCATAATTGGTAGGTGAACACTTGAAAAAATGTGCTCAGCTCATCAGTGGGGGCTGGAATCTCTGGGTGTGACTACACAGAGGTCAGCCAAAGGGTTTTTACTTTCTCTGACTTCACGATTCTTTGCATCTAAAGGGCTATGATTTCCTGGATTCTAAACTATGGTTTGACTCGTACATTCCTGCTCAGGATGAATATAGAACCTGCTCCTGCGTGTTATTGAGCATAAATATGCTCTTCTTATCTCTTCTTACCACGTACAATATTTATAAAAATCAAAATATCGCACACAAATGTTTAAAAAGTCAAATGGCACAGAAACATCTATATTGAAAAAAAGCTATCTGATCACCCACGCTGTTCCCCTGAGAGCAATTAAAACCCTTTTAGTGGTTTCCTTGTTTTGTGGTTCCCTAGCATTTCAAAGTGTGTTTATCCTGTTATTTCTTCTTTCATTTAATCTTTATGGTATTTTTCCCATTAGCATATAGACCCCTTATCCCCCTCTCTCCCAGCAATACCACATTGCCGTTCATGTCCACGAGTCCTTTTTCCTTTTTGCTCAATCCCTCCACCCCCTAAGATTCCAAGTAAGTGAAATTATTATACTGTTATTTCTTGATTTATCAATCCTAGAAATGATTATATCCTTCCTATCATTGTAGATGAGGATTAATTTATGCCTAGTATTTTCTACCTGCCAATTTTCCCATATACGTACTTGCATCATCCTTTCCTAGTTTTTTTTTTATGAAATTTCTAGTGATATAAGGACTATAATACAAATGTATAAATCTTTCAACTGTAGGCCATATCTCTTGTAGGTTTTTAAATAAGACTATTAGTACACCTGTTCTTTTGACCACCCGATTTCCCTATTCTTGTCACCCAACACTTTTAGACATATGTTTATTTTTCCACTGTTAAAGCTTGATAACATTCAAATTCTTTTTATTTTTTAAAAACATGATGTTTCGTCCACAGGTTAATTCTAAAAATTGAAAACTAATAAACATTTGCTTATGGTGATGTAAAGATTGCTCAGTGAAGAAAAAATTAATTTGCTAAACTTATATTCTGTTCTCTTAAATTCCTAAGGTAGATCCCAATGCCTAGAATGCATTTCAAATGGGTTCTTTCTTTTTGAATTCTATGAGTTGCTGAAAACTATTCCACATTTAAATTGCATGGTATTCTGAAATTAATCTTTTTGCACAGTTTTTATCTCCTGAAATTTCTCACTGCCTTTTTTTTTCAGTTGGAGCAATAAATATATATTTTTGTTACCATTTACTTATCTTTCTATCTGTAATTTTATCTATGTGTTGGATTACATTCTGTTTTTCTTAAAGCCCACTTCATCTAATTCAGAGCCATTACCCTATATTTAAACCATGGCTTCTGTATAGCTTGTTTGTGGAGTTTCTAATTAATTTAACTTACTTTGTATCTTTCTATCATTATTTTCTGCTCAAACTCTCAACCATAATATTGATTCTATGTAGTTACCCTCATCCCCACCTTGTTTCGTTAAGAATTGCCTCTTTAGCATACTCCTTGGCCTTCTGGAGTTTAGATTCTATTGAGGGAATGTAAGGACAATCAACGAGATAAAAGCATTTTATAGTTTTGTATGTTGATTCTACTTTGCATTAGGGAGAGAAACACATAGGAATGGGGAAGTTCTAGCTACCACCTTAGCAGGGGATGATGCATTTCTCAAGTTCCAACTTAGAACTCTTTTATTTATTTATGAAAATTAATATTTAAAAAGGTGTTTCTATTATGTAGTTCTTGTAGGATATGCTATATGTATTAAATGAGGCACTAAGTAGGCTCAGAGGTCTTCCTAGAACTAAATCTAACATTGTTTTTAAACAAAGTAAATAATGTATTCCAATTTCCAAATAAAAGATTTACAAACGGACTTTGAGAACACAATCTATTTGCTACAACCCATTGGTGAAGCTGGCAAACAACTATGTCACAAAGTTATTCTAAATGAAAAGTGATTTCTTTAAACAATCTGTTTAGGCAGGACTCATAATCTTCTTTTATGTTCTATAGGGTGTTTCAGCATTGAAAACTCATTATTAATTAATAAGAATTACATAGCGTTGTCAGGCTGTAAGCAATTTGAAATGCTGGCTATTTCGTTGTATAAGAAATCCGTTGTCCTTAAATAGACCTACTACTGAAAAGGTCACCCAAAGACCGTTTTTTGTAAAGACTCATGCAACCATTTTTGTAGTTTCTTCTATTTTGGTCTGTTACATATCAAATGGAGATAAAGTTTTAAAAAATCCAAATGTTCTCGTTATTCAAGGTGTGAGGTTCTCTGGAAATAAATGCAATTATACCCTAGAGGGAGCCAGCTTTCTGGGCCTTAAATTAGCTACTTTGGCTATTTTATCTATTTTGTTCTGCTTATTTCAGATTTCTTTCACACAGAGAATCCATCTGTATAGTTACCGGGATCTAAATGTTTAACCAAGATTTTAATTAACTACTAGTTGAAATAAAAAACTATTTTTAAGCAGGTTTAGTTTATGATTGTTTTTACTTTTGTTTTATTTATCGGTGTTCAGGGGTCTTTTGGAATAAAGAATACGTGTGTATCTTAAAGCAGCCAAAATAAATGTCATGAGAATGTAAGGTAAACCACAGGAAATAGAGCCAATAATATCATAACTTCGTATGGTGACAGATTCCTAGAACTGTCACAGTGATCACTTTGTAAGGTTTGAATAAAATTGAGTAATATCCTTAGCAAAAGCATTGCTATAAATCTTGGAATAAAAAAATAGCCATTATACTTGGTGAAATACAAATGAGGAATGAGAAGAAGTTAAAACATTTATTAGACAATCCTAATCTTTCTAAAGCTATTTATTTTTGTAAATTATATGTTAATAATTTGCTTGTTGTGTGATACATGTATACAGTCAAAAGTCCTCTGCTTTTCTGGAATCCTTCTCTACTTATCTTATATGGCCCAATGTGAGCATACCCCTATATTTCTAGATGTTTCTAGGCTTCTACGAACATGTATCTGTATCTATATTTTGTATAAAATTATGATGATAATACACATATTATTTCATTGCTCTAAGAATTATGAAATGACATTTTTCCTTTTACTTCTTTAAAGATGTTGCCTTAACATTCTTATCTAGTTTATATTTTTTACATGAGAAAAATTTTTAAATTACTTTATTATTGTTCAATTACAGTTGTCTGCATCCTCTCCCCTCCTGTCCCCAACACCCCCAATCCCAACTCTGTCCACTGCCCCTGCCCTCCCCCTTGGTTCTGTCCATGTGTCCTCTATAGTGGTTCCTGAAAACCCTTCTCCCCATAGTCGCCTCCCCCATCCCTTCTGGTTATTGTTAGTTTGTTCTTAATTTCAATGTCTCTGGTTATGTTTTTCTTTTTAATTTTTTAAAAAGATTTTATTTATTTTATTTTTAGACAGAAGGGAAAAGAGGGAGAAAGGGGGAGAGAAACATCAATGTGTGGTTGCCTCTCACGTGGCCCTCACTGGGGACCTGGCCTGCAGCCAGGCATGTGTCCTGACTGGGAATCGACAGGTGACCCTTTGGTTTGCAGACCGCCCCCAATCCACTGAGCTACACTAGCTAGGGCTCTGGTTATATTTTTCTTGCTTTTTCCTTTTGTTGATTATGTTCCAGCTAAAGGTGAGATCATATGGTATTTGTCCCTCACTGCCTGGCTTATTTCGCTTAGCATAATGCTCTCCAGTTCCATCCATGCTGTTGCAAAGGGTATAAGCTCCTTCTTTCTCTCTGTTGTGTAGAATTCCATTGTGTAAATATATTATAGTTTCTTGATCCACTCATTTGTTGATGGGTGCTTAGGTTGCTTCCAGCACTTGGCTATTGTAAATTGTGCTGCTATGAACATTGGAGTGCATAGGTTCTTTTGGATTGGTGTTTCAGGATTCTTAGGGTATATTCCCAGCAGTGGAATTGCTGGGTCAAAAGGCAGTTCCATTTTTAGTTTTCTGAGAAAATTCCATACTGTTTTCCACAGTGGCTGCACCAGTCTGCATTCCTACCAACAGTGCAGTAGGGTTCCCTTTTCTCCAAATCCCCTCCAGCAGTTATCTGTTGCTTTGTTTATGATGGTCATTCTGACTGGTGTGAGGTGGTATCTCATTGTGGTTTTAATTTGCATCTCTCTGATGGCTAGTGATGCTGATCTTATTTTAATATGTCTCTGGGCCCTCTGTATGTCCTCCTTGGAAAAATGTCTGTTCAAGTCTTTTGCCCATTTTTTAATTGTTTTTTATTTTTTTGGCTTCCTGGAATGGAGTCATGTGAGTTCTTTATATATTTTGGAGATCAAACTCTTATCCGAGGTATCATTGGCAAGTATGTTTTCCCATATAGCTGGTTATCTTTTCATTTTAATGCTGTTTTCTTTAGCCCTACAGAAGCTTTTTATTTTCATGAGGTCCCATTTGTTTATTCTTTCCTTTATTCCCTTGCTCTAGGGGACATATCATTGAAGATGTTGCTGTGTGAAATGTCTGAGATTTTCCTACCAATGTTTTCCTTTAGGACTTTTATGGTGTCACAACTTATATTTAAGTCTTTTATCCACCTTGAATTTATTTTTGTGTATGGTGTAAGTTCGTGCTCAAGTTTCATTTTTTTGCATGTAGCTGTCCATGTTTTCCAACACCATTTGTTGATGAGGCTATTTTTATTCCATTTTATGCTTCTTCCCCTTTTGTCAAAGATTAATTGCCCATAGAGACCTCGGTTTATTTCTGGGCTCTCTATTATGTTTCATTGGTCTATCTGTCTGTTTTTATGCCAGTACCAGGCTGTTTTGATTACAGTGGCCTTGTAATACAGTTTGATATCAGGTATTGTGATCCCTCCTACTTTGCTCTTTTTTTCTCAAAATTGCAGCAGATATTCGGGGTTGTTTATGGTTCCATATAAATTTTTGAAGTGTTTGTTCTATGTCTGTGAAATATGCCATTGGTACTTTGATAGGGATTGTATTGAATCTATAAATTGCTTTGGGTAGTATGGACATTTTGATAATGTTGATTCTTCTGATTCATGAGCATGGTATATGTTTCCATTTGTTTGTGTCTTCCATGATTTCTTTCTTCAATGTTTAGTTTTCTGAGTACAGGTTTTTTACCTTCTTGGTTAGGTTTATTCCTAGGTATTTTATTTTTCTTGTTGTCATGTCAAATGGGAAATTTTTCCTGATTTCTGCTTCTGATGTTTCATTGTTGGTGTACAAAAATGCCTTTGATTTCTAGATATTGACTTTGTACCCCTCTGTTTTGACAAATTCATTTATTAGGTCGAGTAGTTTTTTGGTGGAGTGAGAAATTTTTGTTTTTGTTTTTTTAGGTTTGGTTGTTGACAGTTGTGATTTTGTTGTCATTTTACTGTTCATAGTTTATCTTCTTTTTCTTATATAAGTCCCTTTAACATTTCATATAATAAGGGCTTAATGATGATGAGTTCCTTTAACTTTAGCTTATCTGGGAATCACTTTATCTGCCCTTCCATTCTAAATGATACCTTTTCTGGATAGAGTAGTCTTGGATGTAGGTAATTGCCTTTCATGACTTTGAATACTTCTTTCCAGCCCCTTTTTGCCTGCGAGGTTTCTTTTGAGAAATCAGCTGATAGTGTTATGGGAACTCCTTTGTAGGTAACTGTCTCTTTTTCTCTTGCTGCTTTTAAGATTCTCTCATTATCTGTAAACTTGGGTAATGCAGTTATGATGTGCCTTGGTGTGTTCCTCCTTGGGTCCAACTTCTTTGGGATTCTCTGAGCTTCCTGGACTTCCTGGAAGTCTATTTCCTTTGCCAGATTGGGAAAGTTCTGCTTCATTATTTGTTCAAATAAGTTTTCAATTTCTTGCTCTTCCTCTTCTCCTTCTGGCACCCTTATGATTTGGATGTTGGAATGTTTAGAGTTGTCTTGGAGGTTCCTAAGCCTCTTCTTATTTTTTGCATTCTTGTTTCTTCATTCTGTTCTGGTTGAATATTTATTTCTTTCTTCTCCAAATCGTTGACTTGAGTCCTAGTTTCTTTCTTGTCGCTATTGGTTCCTTTTACATTTTCCTTTATTTCACTTTCCATATCCTTCACTTTTCCCTTTATTTTGTGACTGTGCTCAACCATTTCTGTGAGCCTCCTGATTACCAGTGTTTTGAACTGTGTATCTTCTAGATTGGCTATATCTTCATTGCTTAGTTGTATTTTTTTCTGGAGCTTTGATCTATTCTTTCATTTGGGCCATATTTTTTTGTCTTGATGAACCTGTTACATATTAAGGGGTGGTTCCTTAGGTATTTGCCAGGGCAGGGCAACCCACGTCACTGCATTGTGGCATTGTATGTTGGGAAGGGGTGTGAGAGGGAACAATGCTGCTTGCTCAGCTCTCTGCCAGTCACTTCCTTTGCTACCCACAAGCAAATTGGGTCCTTTTGGTGCTGGTTCCCAGGTGGGTGGATTTGTGTATTTTCTAGGACCTTGTGGATCTCTCCAATGAACTCTCCTATGAGGCTGGGAGTTTCTCCTGCAGCTGCAACCCCCACAGATTTTTTATTGCCAGAGGTTTTGAGGCTTTATTTCC
The DNA here is from genome assembly GCA_004026765.1 of Micronycteris hirsuta. NCBI lineage: Eukaryota > Metazoa > Chordata > Mammalia > Chiroptera > Phyllostomidae > Micronycteris > Micronycteris hirsuta. The sequence goes on along the minus strand of PVJI01001798.1, from coordinate 39,154 downwards.
CCACACTGGAACCCTGGATTGCACCATCTGTCTTGATTCCCAGTTGTTTCTCCTGGTTTATCTGCATGCAAATATGGAACTGCCTGGTCCTCCAGCCACCATCTTGCCATGGTTCCTCTCCACTCTGGCTGCCTGTCTCCACCCCTCTTACCAGCCTGGATGAATGTTTCCTCTTTAACTTTTTGTTTGTCAGACCTCCATACAGTTTGATTTTCTGGAAGTTCTTGTTATTTTTTGTTTTTAAATTTGTTGTTGTCCTTCTTTTGGTTGTGCAAAGAAGCAAAGTATATCTACCTACACCTCCGTCTTGGCCAGGAGCCATTTTCTTTTTTTTACACAAGAAATTTTTCATCTTTATCTTTTTTTCTTCTATACGGCCTTTTCTCTGGCTCTTTTAAATATATTATCTTTATTACTGGTTTTAAGCAATGTGATAGTAATTGCCTTTGTGTAATATTCATGTTTCTTATGCTTTATATTTGTTGCAATTTTTGCCTTTGTGTGTTTATAATTTTTGTTACATTTGGAAAGGTTTTGGCTATTATTTCCTATAATGTTATTGCAAAGAATAGTAGCTGGTAAGGATGATTTTACTCTCTGCATGTGGAAGTGGGAGGAGGCTGTGACAAAGAGACTAAAGATGTAAATACTAGTGTTTCCTAGATGATTCTTAACAAATCATTCATTCAACAAATATTTTATTGAGTTCCAGCTATTTGAAGACACTAACACATCCACTAATATTTGTTGAAAAAAGATTTAATATAGACTATTTATTGATTACAACCTTTACTACATTTTACAGTTTATATTAGGTTCTGAAGATTTTATAGATGTTTGTGTTAAATTGCTTCTTAAACAAATAAAAGGCACATTTTAAACAAATAAAAACAAATTCAACAACCTAACATTTCACTACTGAATTTATTTTGTTTATAAGGGTAGTGATTACCATTAATAATGAATATCCCTTTCATACTACTACGTGACCCTGGAATTTAACTGGGATGGATACAATTTAATGACTTTGGAGAAGTTGGTTTCCCTTTTTATTCTTTTTCAATAAAGTCATTATGAAAGCTCATAAGAGATGTTGTATATCTCTTTTAATGAGAAATATCAGAATCAAGAGCTAAAACAATTTTTTGTTTAAAGAGATTATCCACTTTAATGACTCTGCATTTCTTTCCGTAGAGGGGCATTTCAAGATTTGAAAAGGTAATAATAGATAAAGGACAATGCTGCTGTGAATTACACTTTATAGAAGAAACATCACAGTTGTGAGCTTCCTAATGAAAATAAACTAATAGAATTTTGTAAATAAGCCCGTTTGCTTTATGTCTAGGCAAAAAGCATCAATTCTGGACTGTGTAATACAAAGCAGAATATTTGGTGAGCTTGGGACCAGGGGTAGAACAGGGTTTTGTGGGCCCTGCAACTTATTCAAATAGGCGAGGGACCTCTTAAGAAAAAATAAAATAAAGTTATAAACACCAAATTTGTAATAAAGAGGTATTTATTTAGGACGAAAAATATAAAATTTTGTAATTTATAAAAGCTAACAAATAGCATTAATTGGTAAGAACAAAAATATGGAAATTAATACATGTTTTTATTAATTAACAGTTTAACATACCTCTATCATTTCCCCTTTATATTTGGCTACATAATCTTAAGGTAGTTTTAACTATCCTTGGTCCTTTGCTTTTTCAAATATATTTTAAAATTATCTTGTTAATTACTTGGAAAAAATATAATGCTGGAATTTTTATTAGGATTACCTTAGAGCTATATGCGGTATGTCCAGAAAGTATCCATCCACATACTATGAAAAATGGAGATATTTACTGAAGAACATACAAGATACAAGAAACATTGTATACAGGATAATTATGCCTCAGTCCCCTTCAAAGTAGGCACCTTGGAACCTCACACAGTTCTCCCAATTGCCATCAGCTGCTCCAGTGTTTTTTTCCTGAATCTGAAATTTGGAAATTTCTCCTTTTTCCAAGGTGATTTTAGTTTTGGAAAAAGCCAGAAGTCACAAGTTGCCAAATCTGGGCTATAGAGGGGCTAAGTAACCTGGGTGATTTGATGTTTTGCCAAAAAACTCCAGAGGAGATGTAATGCATGAGTGGGGCATTGTTGTGATGAAGCTGCCAATCACCAGTTGTCCACAGCGGTGGCCTTCTGAATCATCTGAATAGTTCGAGGAGGAAGGTTTAGCTTACCACAAAATTTGATGCAGATTTGTTGGTCTATTTGCTCAGCTGTTTTGAATGCCATGGCCACACAGTGAGCATACTCACTCAATGGCATCTACCTCCCCCACTGACTAGTTCAGTGAAGTCATCATTGTTCATGCATGCGCATTCCAGTCCACTGTCCTTGGCTGTAGGTTACATCAATGTTGTGACAACCATTCTCATTGTATTAGCAATGGTTGGACTTTTTCCAAACAAACCTCGTATATCAATTTTGTGAGAAATAGTAGCTTTTCAATATTTGATCATCTGAATCATAAAAATTACTTAAATCTCCATTTATGTAGGTATCTTCAATTGCTCTCACTAACATTTTGTAGTATTGTGTGTAAGTTTCATATTTATTTTTGTTAAATTTATCCCTAAATATCTTTCGATACTAGTTTAAATGTATTTTAAAATTTTGCTTTTTAAATATTTGTTGCTAGTATGTTAAAAATGTAATTACTATATGTCTCTTAGTTCTCTATCTTGCAACATTAGTTCTATTAGTCCTAGGGGGACAGAGTTCTTAGAATTTTCTATGTATATGACCATCTCAGCTGTGAATAATGATAATTTTTCTCCTTTTGCATCTGCTCACCATTTTTTATTTGCATTTTGTATTGAATCGTAACTACAATACCATGTTCAATAGATGTGGTTAGATCTGATACCGTTCCCTTTTATGTTAACTCAGTGGGAAAATAATTAATATTACATCGTTAACTTCTTAGCTGTAAATTTTTAATATATCCCTTATCAGGTAGAAGTTTGTTTTTGTTTCTAGCTTGCTAAGAAATTTTTATCAGATATTGTCTTGTTTTTGTCAAATGTCATTTCTTCATTTATTAAAATGATGATATAATTTTTTGCCTTAAATTGTTAAAGTAGTAAATTATAGTAATAGATTATCAGATATTAAGCCAACACTGATATTTTGGAATACTTAACTTGGTCATAATATAGAATCATTATTTATTGCTGAATTTTATTTATTAATATTTTAAAAGAACTTTTGAATATATTTTCTTGAAGGATTGTGTTTATAAGTTCATTTTCTTATAATGATCTTGTCTGATTGCATAATGAATAATATTAGCCTTCTAAAAGGAATAGATTGAGTTGTCAACTCTTCCTTCTCTATTTTCTGAAAACTTTTGTGTTGAATTGGTATTTAGTTTTTACTTAAATATTTATTGTGATTCACTGGTGATGCCATCTAGGACTAAAGTTCATTTTGTTGTTTGTTTACTTTTTTTGGTGAGAAGTTGTTTAATTACAAATCCAATTTCTTTATTGGCTGGAAGATTATTTAGAGTTTCTATTTCTTTACTGACCAATTTTAATAATTTGTTTCTTTCAATAAGTCTTTCATTCAATTTAAGTTGTTGAATTTATTGACGTGAAGTTCCTCACAATATTCCACCATAATACTTTTACTATAAGTGGCATCCAGCGAGAACCCCTTTTCATCCATCATATTGGAATGGTGTCTTTGCTCTTTTTTCCTTGAGCATTCATTCCAATGGTTTATTAATTTCACTAATCACTTCAAAATACTAACTGTGATTTTGTTAATTTTCCCTATTTTTTAATTTTCTATTGTTTGTTCTACTTTATTATTATTCCATTATTTTGTTTCTTCTGATTACTTTGGGTTCTATTTTTGATATTTTTGATAACTTTTTGAAATGTTTAACTTGAAAACAGAAGTAATTGCTATATACCTGCCAAATGTTCTGATTATAGCATTTAAAATAAATACTTAGGGAAATCAGATTATGAGATGATGGTGGAAAAACAATAAATAAAAACAGTAACAGAAAGAAGCATATTCTGGGGAAGGGAGAGAAATTTGACTTCTAGAGTTAGCACATGTTAGAGTTAAATGTCCAGTTTTTAATAAAAAATTTCAGGCATACAAAAAAATTGGAAAGTATGACCTGTTCAAAGGAAAATTAACAACAAAAAATACCTAAAAAAAGAAATATTAGCAGACCTACTAGACAAAGATGTTAAAACAACTGTTTAAATATGCTAAAAGAACTAAAGGATGATTTGAAGAAAGTCAAGAAAATGATATATGAACAAAATAGAAATATTAATAGATAGAAAACTTAAAAACAAACAAACAGAAATCCTGGAGCTATAAAGGACAGTAATTGAAATGAAAAAGTTGCTAGAGGGATTTAAAGGTAGGTTTGATCAGGCAGAGGAAGGAATCAGCTAACTTGAAGATAAGGCAAAGGAAATTACCATGTCTGAGGAACAATAATGAAGAAGATTGAAGAAAAGTGAACAGAACATATTTATGACACCATAAAGAAAAACTATATATTCATTATGGGAGTTCCGGAAGAGGATGATAGTGAGAAAGGGGCAGAGAAAATATTTGAAGAAATAATGACTGAAAACTTGCCAAAAATATAGAAATATGAACATCCAAGTAGCTCAATAAAGTCCAGGCAGGATGAATTCAAAGAGACTCACACAGAGACACATTATAATCAAACTTGAAAGAGAAAGACATGATCTTACGAACACCAGAAGAGGGGATTCATCACATACAAGAAATCTTCAACGAGAGTATCAGCATATTTCTGATCAAAAGCTTTGGAGGCCAGAGGAAGATATGTTCTATATTGTAACAGAGAAAAACTGTCAACTAAGAATCCTATAATCCAACAAAACTATCCTTTGAAAATGAGGGTGAAATTAAAACATTACGAGATAAACAAGACCTGAGGGTGTTTGCTGCCACTAGAAATGCTGAACGGAGTTCTGCAGGGTAAAGTGAGAGGATACTGTCTAGTAATTTGAAGGCATATGAAGAAGTAAAATTTTTAATAAGGGTAAATACATGGGCAATTATAAAAGCTAATATATTTTAACAGCATCGTAATCCCACTTTCTGTTTTCTATATAGTTTAAGACACTAATAAATTTAAAAGAACTATTAAGTTATGTTTTGGGGCATGTTATACATAAATATATAATTTTGTGAAAGCAACAACTGAAAAGAATGAATCAGAGCTATTAAAGGACCAGAATTTTTGTATAATGTTGAAGTAAACTGGTATAAATTCAAATTAGAGTATTATTACCTTAGAATGCTATGTGTAATCTCCATGATAACAACAACATAAATAGCTAAAGAATATACACGAAAGGAAATGAGAGAGGAATTTAAAAGTTTCATTACAAAAAACAACTGCATACAAAAGAAGACCAATGTAGTAAATAAGGGACACCAAAGATAGAAGGCACAGAAAATGGATAGCGAAATACAGAAGCCCTCCCTTATCAGTAATGACTTTAAAGGTAGATGGTTTAAACCCTCCAATCAAAAGATAGAGACTGGCAGAAGAAAAAAAAAAGCACAATATCAACTATACACTGTTTAAGAGAGACCCACTTTATACCTAAAAATGGAAATAGATTAGAAGAATAGAAAAAGATGTTTCATACAAATAGTAACCAAAAGAGAGCAGGGGTGGCTATATTAAAATCAAACAAAATAAAACTTATTTAAAAATATTACAAGAGAAAAATAAGGACATTATATATGAATAAAAGATTCAACACAGCAAGAGGTATAAGAATGATAAACACAATACCTACCAAGACTAAGTCACAAAGTAATAGAAAACCTGAATAGTCCTATAACTACTAGGGGCATTGAATCAGTAACCAAAAACCTATAATAAGGAAAAGACTTGGAATTGATGGATTCACAGATGAATTATATCAGATAATTAAAAACTTACATCAATCCTTCTCAAACGCCAAAAAAATTGAACAGGAGGGGATATTTTCTAATTCATTATATGAGGCCAGCATCACCTTGATAGCAAACACAAAGACACTACAAGAAAACTCGAGACCAATATCTCTTATGAAGATTGATGCAAAAATCTTCTTCAAAATACTAGTAAACAAAATACAGGAGCATGTTAAAGGGCTATGCACGATGACCAAGTGGGATTTTTCCTGGAATGCAAAGATGATTCAGTATATAAAAACTGATCAATGTAATACACCACATTAACAAAATGAAGGGAAAAAAACCCATAGGATAATTTCAACTGATGTAGAAAAAAATTTTGACAAAATTAAACACCCTTTTATTATAAAAACTTTTAACAAAAGAGGAATATAAAGAAACAACTGCAGCATAATAAAAGCCATATGTGAAAAACCCACAGTGAACATTATACTCAATAGTGAAAACCAGAAAACCTTCCCTCCAAGGTCATGATCAAGGCAAGGATGTTAGCTTTGCCCCTTCCCTTTAACAGAGCACTAGAAGTTCTAGCTAGAAAAATGAGGCAAGGCAAAGAAATATAGTTGGCCACTGAACAACACAGTTTTGAACTGAATGGGTCTACTTATGTGCAGATTTTAAAGTTTCATGTGTAAGTAAACCTGAATAGTATTCACTTTATCTTATGGTATTTTAGTTATTTTTCTCCTTGTACTTTCTGATGATGTTTCTCTAGATAATAAAATATGCATGTATAATTTATTACAGTGTAGATTAAAATTTTTATTACTTCATAAAAATAACTTTCATAGCAATGTTTTAATTGTCACGTATTTTACTTCTAAATATTTTATAAAAGCCATTTTTGTTATTTGTACTTTAAATGGCTATCTTTAAAAAGACAAGAAAATATGTCTGTAAATATTGGAATAATAATGTCAATTACCTCTAATATTTACTGACCAGTTTTCTTTTTCTGGAATTCTTAATTCCTTTTTGATAAAATCTCGTTTCTATCTGATATCTTTTTAGTTTAGGCTATAAAAATTCTTTCAATGTTCCTTGCAATGGAAATTAATTCTTTCAGGTTTCCACTCTAAAAATGACTTCATGAGATGTTATATTGATCAATAACATTGGTGAATATAAAGAAAGATCTATTGCTTGGTAGACTTTTTAGAGAAGGACACACACTGCTACAGGGAGTGGGGAATGACAGAGCTTTAGAAAAGTGTTTTGGCACTCCGATTGTAAAATGTTTTATTCTTTGACTTAAATATTAAAATTCCTGAAATTTACAAGGAAATTCAGATATGTGTGAAGATGTATCTACAAGGTACATGCTATATCTTTATTTTTCATAACAAAACTGATAATAACCTCAAAATTATTCAAGTAAATGACAATACATCTATATGGTAAAATAATATTTAGCTACTAAAATTTATGTATCAGGATATGTTGCTAGAGTTGAGAAAATGCGAAGAAATGTATAATATGAAATAACTTAAAAAGTACATGTGTTTTACTTGCATGGAAAAACCTGATGTACATCAAACTTCAGCAGTAGTAATTTTCTTTGTATTTTTCTGTGTTTACCAAGTTTTCTGTCCAGACTCTGTAATTAAGCTGAAGTCCTATACTATTTATTCAAGGAAGAATTATCAAGAAAATATTAACTATAATATTGAATGAAAAACAACTAATGAACTCCTACTGAACTTTGGAGTCTACACAGTTCTCTGGGGAGTATGGATGTCTTTTTTGTCTAAGGACCCACGTGAACCATTTAATTTGTATTTCATATCTTCTCTATTCTTTGCTTAATGAGCTATGGTAAGGGGATAAATGCTAACTTGAGAAAGACATAGAAGCCACGTAATGTAATTTTGAATAAAAAAAGCCAGTATTAAGTGGAAGTGACATTCAATTTTACAAGACTAATGAAAAGCCTGGCTTCTTTTTGCAGGTTTCCAATGTGTTTTGAAGGTAGTATTTTCTGTTTTCTGGAATGTATTATGGTTCCTTTTTACTGGAGAACTGGGAACTGGGAATTGTTAGCCTTATGACATAAAATGAATTATTTTGGCCAGGGGCTAGTTGACTTATTAGGCAAATGATAATGAATAGAAAAAGTGTGTATTTCTAACAAAACTTTAATCCCTATTTTTATCTATGTACACAAGCATTATCTTAAGAAGAGTTGTGCTATTGTGCATTTTAAGGTGGAGAAGTACTATGGCAAAGTGGAATTTAGATCCTCTGACGACAGGTTAATTACCAACTCATTCTCTTAGTGAAATAGAAAGTACAGAGGACTTATGTTTGAAAGAGAATGGTTAAGGGTGCTATTGTACCTTAATATGCCTGTTATTTTGGAACAGTACTAAAATGTTACTTAATACTTGATAGATGTGGGTGGGAAGAGATATGATCTAATTTTACTTAGTGATATGACTTCTGTTTCTAGTAGGAACAAATTAGATGCATTTATGTTTCAGCTGGAAAGGAATTTATAGAAGACCTTGAATATGATGAGTGTTATGAGAATATAAATTTTATTTTTTCTTAATTAACATTTATTGTGAAATGTATATATTTATCTTTCTTAATATTTTATTGTGACTATTAAGTATAGCAATATTTTTCAGAAACATTATCTTTAGTGGATACATTGGATTCTCCTAAAGGGAAAGTCTTCTTTGTTCACCGACCAATAGATTGCTATTGAAAGACCTATTCTGTATTCCAGGACAGTATAATATCATGAGATTGCATGAATTAAAAATAAAGGTTTATGAAACTCCCCAAGTGTCAGTGATCACACCAGCAGATTACTAAAAAAAGAAGGTAATTTCTCTTTAGTCTCTGATTAGATGTGGTTTTCCTGAGCAACTTCTTATTTTTAACTTGTGGATAGTATATGCCATAGAAATGACTATATTTAAAAAAATATATTGTATTTTGCCATGAATAATGCTCACTTTTTTGCCCACATTTCTGAGGGAAAAATAAGGATGCATTTTATACATGGGTAGTACTAATTCTGTATCTATATAAATGTTTTTAATTCTCTTATTAGTGCTTACGCATTAAAAATGTAACTCTAGAAAGCAATAGCAATATCTGTATGTGCAAAAATAAATGCTAAAATTCCTTTATAATACAAAAACAAGTATCTAAATATAAATAAATACAGAATTGAATTATAAATTAAAACAAAAGTGTTTTTTCCTGAAAGTTTTGGCAAAAAATGTGGGTGTGCATTATACACAGCAAAATGGGATATTTACTTACTTTTGGAGAGAGGGGAAAGGAAGGAAAAAAAGAGGGAGAGAAACATTGATGTGAAAGAGAAACGATGATTGGTTTCCTCTCAGACGCACCCTTACGTGCCCCGTCCAGGGACTGAACCCATAACCCAGACATGTGCCTTGACTGGGAATTGAACTGGTGACTTTTGCTTTGCAGGACAACACACAACCAACTGAGCCACACCAGTCAGGGTGTAACACTGTACAACTGCAATGGTGGGAAATTGTAACTCATCCCACCATTCCTTTGACATTGTTTCTGTAAGTGTTGACTCTGACAAATATGTAGCTTACAGATCAACAGCATGTTTCTATGAGAATCTTAGGAACTAGTTTCAAAAGAAACAGACCCTGACCTTCAGGCATCCCAGCTCTGGGAGATTTGCTGACCTTCAACCCTGGAACCAGGATAAAGTAAAGCTGGGGATGATATGAAGCCAGGATGACTAAACCAGGATGACACCTACGGGACCGTCACTTGCCTTATCGGAATGGACTGTGCTTTGCTGGTAAAGAACTTTGCAACCCCCGCCCTTGATCTCTGTGTTCTGTTCCCCTCTCCTTCCTTATAAAAGAGGTCAAGATGGGCTTTGTAACATGAACCCCCCATCTTCTAGGAGATGGACTTTGAGACGTGATCCCACATCTTCCAAATGGCTAGTATCTGCAAATAAACCACTTCCCTTTACATCAGCACCCGCCTCTCGAGTATTGGCTTTCACAGCTGCGGGCAGCCGGACCTGCTTTTGGTTATAAGAGCATAACTATATTTAAATTTTGCCTGCTAGAAGTTTTTAACAAAGTTACAATGTAACTATAGAACCTATAAATATTTCACTTAGTTTTCTATACTTCAACCTCACTTTCTGCAAATATATTTTAGTTTATCATATGTATTCATCTTTATGATACATTAAATTTGTTGGAAAGACTTAGTATATAAATAACAACTTGATAATAATAAAAATTACCATAAGGAAATTACCTGGTTTCTCTGAATATCAGTTTTCTAATCGGAAAAATGTAGATAATTATTTCAATCTTTTTGGGTAGAGTCACTATAAGGTTTAAATTAGATAATTTAAGTGAAAACCTATTACAGAACCAGGATGGGAGTAGTATTCAAAAGATACCTACTATTCTTTTCTTTAGAGACAGAGCTAGTATATACATTTTATTTGCATTTAATAAACACACTTGCTGTTAAGTGGAACCATTCTGAAATGATCCCAGGTAGATGATAACCTATCTAATATTACCAATATCTTGGTATTTTAAATTGAGCAACTTCATTTATAAAAATATAATGAAATAAAATAAAGATATTTTTTAGTTTTCAAATGATTGTTTTGGTAATATATAGAGAAATGCTGTTTTCTCTTTACTGTGGGAGAGAATAACCACAACCATTTCTATAGCAATATAGTCTTTATTTCAATTTTAATTTTTCAAATTACAGTTTACTTTTAAATATTATTTTGTATTGGTTTCAGGTGTACAGCACAGTGGGTTGACAATCACACCCACATAATACAGAGTTACCGCAATATTATTGACCATGTTCCTTCTGCTGTGCTTTGTATCCTCATGACTATTTCGTAACTACCAATCTGTACTTCTGAACCCCTTTACCTCTTTCTTCCAGCCTGCCAACCCCTTCCCTCTGGCTCTCTGTGTCTTTGAGTCTGTTTCAATTTTGTTTGTTCATTTATTTTGTTCTTTAAATTCCATATGTAAGTGAAATCATATGGCATTTGTCTTTCTCTGATGGACTTATTTCACTGAACTTAATACTATCTGGTCCATTTATGCTGTTGCAGATGGTAAGATTTAATTCTTTTTTTTTATGGTCGAGTAATTTTCCATTGTATATATGTGCACGGCTTTTTAATCCACTTGTCTACTGATGGGTACATGGGTTGCTTCTGTATCTTGGCTATTAGCCATATAATCTGAAAATACTATATATTAAGACTATGGGTATTTATATATAATTGTATAAAATATAGTTAAGATGTCTTACATTTTTGTTGATAAAATATGTAAGAAAGATAAAATAGTGCAGAGCACTTCAGGTACAATACAATGTAAATTTTATGTCAATAATAAGATTACTAATAAACCAGGGATGCTTATATTTATGAAGAAACATTGGCCTTATTACATGTTTTTATTAATTTGATTTTAATATAATATGTTAATATTTGACTTGTTTAAATTGCACTTTGCCTTTAAAATACCATTGAATAGATAGAGAGCAAGCAGACAGCGCTGGGGGGGTTGGGGTTAGGGAGTGGAAGTATTGAGCAAAAAAGGAGAAAGGACTCATGGACATGGACAGCAGTGTGGGGATTGCAAGGGAGTATAAAAAGGATAAATGGTAATGGAAAAAATACAATAAAATTAAAAATAAAAAATACTACTAAAATTTGGAACATGTATATGATGCTGTTATGTGGTTACTTCATCTTGGTGTTGGGATTAATGAGTGATGTAGCCTATGTCACAGGGTTAGCTTGCGACACTTTTATTTTTCCTTGCTTAAAGTTAAAACAAAAAGCTTCTCTAATGTTTACAAATAATTAGGATATACAACTTACATGTTTTGACTAAATACAAAATTAGAAAAAAATAACTATGGTGAAAAAAATGTCTCATGCAGGAAAGAGAAAGTTAAGTGTTAAGTACATACTTAAAGAAAAATCAGCTAACTGAGCTAATAGTAGGTGGATAATCTGCTCTTCCTCGCTCCATGTCCCAGGACTCGAGAGAACTGAAACAATGAGAAAGAATGTGTGATTGGGAAGAACTAGAGACATAAAAGATGAGTTTCTGTTACAGGGTTTTTTTTTTTTTTTTGCTGTGATTTCCCTATATTTATTCTTTTTCAATAAGACCCTGATACCACAATCTATTCTTTCAGTTCCTTTTTGGGGCGAAAACTCTCAGAGGAGATGTTTTGTCCAGGGAGAGTCATTAACATGGTATCCTACCAAAGCCACATACAGTCAGAGAGGAGAAATGTCTAAGCCCATGACTACCTTCTATCCTGGAGCAAGAGACATAAAATTAGAAAGAAGCAACGGGGAAATTTGTTATTTCTTCCTTCTTCATGTGAATACGAGCAAATTTGCTTTTCAAAAATAAATAAAAAGGGCCCTGGCTGGGTAGCCCAGTTGGTTAGAGCATTGTCCCCATACACCAAGGTTGTGGGTTTGATCCCCAGTCAGGGCACATAGAAGAATCAACCAATGAATGAATGAATAAATAGAAAAACAAACATGTTTATTTCCCCCTCTTTTTCTCTAAAAAAAGAAAATCAATAAAAATAAATAAATAAATAAAGAGAACCACCTGAAGAAATTTGAAAAATAAATGAAAATCTTAAATGATACCTGAATTTAATTTTTAGTCTTGGCTTTTGCCCACAGCAAAGATCTCCTTTATCTCTCAAATTGAGAGAAGGAGAGAAATTGAGAGACAGAGAGAGAGAGAGAGAGAGAGGGAGATCCTTTTAAAAGATAGATATTTTTCATTGTTTAGAAAATAAATGAGACATTACAAAAATTTATATCTATAATAATAACTGTCACCATTTAAAAGATGCATCTTTATTAAGAATGCTAAATTTATGCCTTGAAACAGTGTGATAATTATTATCTCAATTTGATGAACTCTTGAAAATAATACAGCAGTTATGATTGATTATAGTTTATTATTTAAGTAAACAGTAAATAAACACATCTTGAAAATTTTGTTTTACTAACATATTACCTATTTATAATTTTAGAAAGAAAATATGACCAAAATGAAATTTAATCAGACAAATTCTGAGTTTATAAATTAGGACCTTAAATTGAGTACTTTTTAAGACCTGTGAATTATTAGGACGTGTAGTGGGTAAAAAATACATCACTATTATATTATTGAGTTTGTGGTGAGATTCCACTGAATGTACTATTTAAACATTATTGGGTAGATTTTACTAAGTTGGCTTTTATCAGCCAACAAACAATTAGTAAATATTTAGTATATGCCTTCTAGTTGTTCAGAGTTATGTTAACTAGGAATATATATGTAGAAGACATGGGTTTCATTTTTAAGATATTTATATTTAAAGAAACAGTAATTAACACAGGCAATAATAGTCAACAGTAAACATTGGTCTTTGATTACACATAAAACATTGTGGTATCTACTTTAAGTTTTGTAGGTACTTAGATAAGGAAAATAGATCTGTTTTAACCAGGCCATGTCTTCTAACCCATCATCTGGGCACCCAGGCTGAGTGAGGCAGATGGGTCCTAACGAAGCACCACTGCAAACAACCCCATGAATACTTCCCGAGACAAGTAAAAGTTGGTATGAGGGCTGTCCAGAAAGTATCCAGCCCTGTACTGTGAAAAATAGACATTTACTGAAGAAGATACAAGAAACACTGTACATAGGACAACGGCATCTCAGCCCCCTTCAAAGTAGGTACCTTGGGACCTCACACAGTTCTCCCAGGTGCCATCAAGTGCCCCATGATATTTTCCTGAATCTCAGCAATGGTCTGAAATTTCTTCCCTTTCAAAGGTGATTTTAGTTTTGAGAAAAGCCAGAAGTCACAGGGTACCAAATCTGGGCTGTAGGGCGGCTGAGTCACCTGGGTGATTTGATGTTTTCCCAACAAGCTCTGCACAAAAGATGTGATGTATGAGTGGGCGTGTTGTTGTAATGACCCTGCCAATCACCAGTTGCCCATAGCTGCAGCCTTCTGAGTCATCTGAGTAATTTCTGCAGAGGAATGTTCAAGTTTAACACAGTATTTGATGTATATTTGTTGTTCTACTCGCTCAGTTGTTTTGAATGCCATGGCCACACAGTGCACATGCTCACTCAATGGCATCTACCACCCCCACTGACTAGTACAGTGAAGACATCATTGTTCACACATGTGCATTCCAGTCCACTCTCTTTGGCTGCCAGGTTATCGATGTTGTGCAAACAATTCTTATTATATTAACAATGGTTGGGCTTTTTCCAAACAAACTTCATGTGAGAAGACATAAAATTCCTCTGGCAGATCATATTCTTCTTTTACTTTACAGTTGTGAAACTAAAATATTTGCAAGTAATGTTTACTGTGGATATTTCTCTCTGCACTCAGAGGAAATTTCCTTGTTTATTCCCTTCCTCTTTGATCCCATGTTACTGGAGGACAATATCCAAATTGTACTCTCTGAATTGCTCTAAGGTTGTATGCCTAATGAATGGGTAACTAATAAATGTATGATGCTGATATACATAGGTCATTTAAAGATTAGTCCAAGGGTGTTAAGAGATATTTTTCTATTGGCTAGAACCTACAGCTGATTACAAATACCAGTAGCCAACATGAGTAAGTCACATTTGAAAATGATTTTAGGAATCACTATGGATTTTAACCTGGACCAGAGAAGATTTAACAAATATTTTAATGGGAGGAGACTTACTGGTGACCCATTTATTTGTGTTGAGCATTCTCAAAGGCAAGTGTGGATTATGTATAATATTAAAGAGTCACAATTTGCCCAATACTGCTGAATGTACTGAAGTACTTTAAATTCTGAAGCCTTTTTCAGATACTGTAGTCTTCAGTATTATACAGATATTTTCATCTTAAATATAAAATTGGTATTTTATGCGTACACAGATCATTATTCACCTACAAACCAATAATATGTGCAAAAGCAGTGTTATATGAGTAAACCTTTAATGATATCATTAATATTCTTGATATTATTATCCCGATTGAATTTTAGTTCACTAGCAGCACATATGTCATTGTCTTCTCTTCTAACTGATTAGTGTGGGGATACGTGTTAGGGTACTAAGTGACTTGCTTGGGTAAGACAGTCTAATTTTTTTTTACACAAAAAACTCATAATAGCTGGACACATGACTAGGAAATGTTCATCATGTAGCTCTTAATGAATTGTGTCTAGCTGCTGTGATTAAGTTGATATGGCTATGAACAAAGTGAATCATAATACTTCATGACCTCAGTCTAATTCATTGTCCTGGGGACATGCTCCAGCATGCTAAAAAGTAGACGCTAAATAGATCCTTGGGCTGAAATTTCTGAATGTAGGTTTCCCAATGTAAATCTCTCTCTGTCTCTTTCTCTCCCCTTCACACACACACACACACACACACACACACACACACACACACACACACACAGTTGCTGAGGCTGTGGAGCAAGGTAGAAGAAATCTAGATTTTTTTTCTAACTATCAGATTCATTTTACTAGCCCTATGGTCATAATGTTGCCCTTATCCCACAGCCATTGGTTAGGGTCATTGTATCTCTATTTATACCTAAAAGTAAAACAGAAAATTAATACATAAGTGATTGTAAATAGAATTGATATAATAGTAGACTAAATTTTAGAACATTCTATAAATTTCAAAAGATTTTCATGTGTGTGAATTTCTTCAAGACACACCATGCCTTTATTGATTGGACAGACATTGTTAATCCAGTTTAGAGAGGAACAAAGATTTTAAAATACTTGTTTGAAGACTATATAATCTATCGGTATCAGAGACATCACTAAAAATCTTCCTCTTAATTGCTATTGCATGGCTTTTTTACCATGATAGTATGAAAACAGCACATTTGTCAGTTGAATATTTTCAGTTTAATAATTTATAAAATTTGTTTTTTAAGGCTGGATGACAACTAGACAAGAGCTAGTTTC
This sequence comes from Micronycteris hirsuta, assembly GCA_004026765.1. Lineage (NCBI taxonomy): Eukaryota > Metazoa > Chordata > Mammalia > Chiroptera > Phyllostomidae > Micronycteris > Micronycteris hirsuta. The sequence goes on along the minus strand of PVJI01001798.1, from coordinate 23,103 downwards.
ATTGTAACTCTTTATAATATGACAGCTTCAGGTTTTCTTAATTGTTCCAACTACTGTGTGCTCAGGTGTGATGGGAGGATATAGTAGATGTTAGATAAAACAAAACTGATAAGTTCTAGGTTTCAGATAAAATTTTAGGAAATATCACTTAAATGGCAAACCTATGTTATTATAAAAGAATGAAGATAAACAGAGAACCTGTTTTTAAAAATAATTATTAGAATACTAATATTATTCTATATAGTATACTATACTATACTATATTATTACTATATATTATTATGTATAACGGAGATTTCATTGCATAGATTACCTCTCTCTTTTTTTTTAGTGAGACATTTGACAAAAATTACCAATAAATTCCTTAAGGTTAAAGGGTTTAAGTTTGAGTTAGATAATATTATTAGGCATATAACATATTTATAGTTAGTTAATATAAAGCATATTGATCAATGACAATCTAAGCAAAAATTTATAGATGTGTATAAAGAATTTTATCACTTTGTTTCTCTGTTAAAAATTGTTCCATTTGAATGAACTCTCTTTGTGTAATTTGAATGTGTGAAAAAGTGATATGTAGGCAAAACACCCACACACACCATCACCATCACCATCACCCTACCATAAAAATATAATGAGAACTTCTTCTGAGGCCCTCAGTTTCTGTACATGGAACCTTATGAGATTTATCACCAAGTAAGATAATAGAAGAACACCTAGTTATAAATATTTTATAAAATCAATAAATATTCCAAGGAAGAAAAGTGAAGAAGTCTTCCTGGGTTTTAATGAAATTGTTGGCAACATTAAGTACAATTAATACAAAAACTGAGCTTTCCTGAAATTTTCCACACTTTAGAAATACTCAATCGTACCTCCATTTCAGGATGTCAGTAGAACATAACGTTATTAAAACATATTCTATGAGGCTTCCAGGATTTTTAAAATTTTATTTTACTTTAAATTTTATTGTAGTTTTTCCATTACCATTTAATCCCCTTCTATGCCCCTCTCCCCTGCAGTCCCTGCACTGTTGTCCACGGCCAGGAGTCCTTTTCCTTTTTCGCTCGAGGCCTCCACCCCCCGCATTATGATGTTTTGAAAAAACCCTACAGGCATTCATCCATTGCTGCTTACAAAGTGAAAAGGTGAGCTTATCTCTCCAGTCGATCTACTCCAGAAGACATTAAATGACTTCTAAGTATAAAATGCTGTTAAGTATAAAATGCTAATATCCTTAGTTTAAGAACAGATATAATGTCTGAAATATGTGAAGAAAAATACTCAGATATTATTAAAATACCACTTATTATTCTATTAGATAATTTTAATCCCACTGCATCCTCCTGGAGGTTTATTTATTCTGAATGCAGCCCCTTTGCAAAAACGACCAGTCAGTGTAGTACATAAGACAGAGCTGCACACACAAGAAGAATGTGGGGTAAATGGTTTTATAATGACCTGATAATAAAAACAACCTCAAAGAGTGGCATAAAATAAAACAGCCTTTATTAATTCTTTAAAAAATAAGGGATAACTGGTTGCTTACGACATTTTAAAAATTTAAATTTTTTCACAATGGAAAACCACCAGCTCATTTAGTCAACAAATTATTTTAAGTTTTCTCTGGAATATGTTTAAAAGGTAAGATCAAGAAAAATATCTCTACTAATGCATCCTCCCATGTTGCCCACATATTAGGGACTGGTCTTACAACCTCTGACTACTCTCTGCTTCTGGTATGTAGTAGGAAATAAATAAGATGGCCAGAAATACCGTCTTTGAGGACAAACGGCCAAAGTCAGAGCTGGCACAACCGTTAGGAGTACTGTTATCTCCATTGGAAGTTTAAGCTTTCTGCTAGATTGTGGATTTGTAAAACAAGAAAATTTCACAAGTGGGCAAAGAGGGATTTACTTAGCAGTTTCAATGTGATTTTTTTTTTGGAGTGTGGAATATGAAGTTTCCCTAGCTTTAAGTATTCTTTCAAATAAAACACTTCCCTCTGTTTCGCCCAATTGTCCACTTGCTAAGCCACTTTCTTAATAATTTGGGAATATAATTTGAAAATTATTAAATGTTTATAAGTAATTTGGTATTCCAGGTATCTTGATAATAGGAATGATGCACTCTCAAATCATAGGTGAGTGAAATACAGCTCGTGGTAAACACACTACCTGTTTTTGTGTGATCCATGTGCTGAGAATAGTTTTTATATTCTTATATGGTTGAAAAAACCAAAAGAATAATAAGATTTTATGACTCATATAATTATGTGAAATTCAAATTTTAGTAAATACATAAAATGTGACTGGTCAACAGGCATGTTATAATTTACATATTGTTTTTGCTGCTCTCACACTACAATGTATTGAAAAATTTGCAAGAGAGACCATATGATCTGCAAATCCTAAACTATTTATTAAAAGTTTGCTATCTAGTCTTTTACTGAAACCCTTGCTGATCCCTGCATTGGATTACAGAAATGATTGGTTTCCATCTCTTGGAAACATAATTAAAAATTAAAGTAAAACTGCTGGAGGAACATGTGGGGATTATAAACTGACCTAGGATGAACAACAAGAGATTATTCTCCTTGGTCTAAGATTATTTTTGGTATCATTGTCATCTAATTAAACTAAATATTACCCTGGGAAACTGTTTCAGCATCTGAAAAATTATAGCACCTGATAATTTGAAATCCAATGTTTATGGTTAACTTTAAAATAGTATGTTTTCCAAAATAGCCAGTAAATCATCACAAACATCTTCAATACCTCTCATTTACAAAATTTTATATTTGGTGAATATAAATACAGGGTTTTCTTGCTCAAATTCCATCTCTCTTACTTCTAGTGAAGAATTAACAGCCAGGTCACACTGAAGTTCCACACTTTCCCCCTGTGTCCCGTCCCCCCCCCCCCTCCCCGCCAAGGAACCAAACCCACCTGCTGTATATGAGAAGCCAGGGCCAGAAATTTTAAACTGGAAACCTTGGGTCAAATTCAACCTACAGACATATATTTTTCTTTCCTGATCTTTGTTGTCTTTAGAAAATTGTAAATAGTTGCCAACATGTAAAAATTTAGGAGATTTCACTTATAATTTTGGTTTTGGAAGTTTTTAAGTTCTGACACGTATTCCGACGTGGAAGCATGATTGTAGCTGAGTAGCAGCCGCCCTTTTCACAGGAGGCATGATCTCCCCAGTTAACTGCGGTCCTCAGCTGGGTTACATTGCCTCCCTGGCCTACGACCTTCAGCGCCTGGGAGCCTTGCAGTGTGCCCTTGGAAGCAGCTAACTTCATGAGGAAAGGGGGAATGGAAGTTTGAGTGAGATCTGAAGAGAATTTCTCTGGCAGAGACACAAAGAGTAACATTCTCAGGGATCTGGGAAGAGGACAAGAGTTTTATGTGAGTTACGTGGTGGTTTATTGTGGCGGATCCTGTCCTGCAGAATCCGTATGCTGTGGCCGATTTATAAATAATTCCACATGTGAATCCTGTGGGGAGAGAACTCAGGGACGACAAGATGAGTCAGAGAGAGCCAGAGAAAAAATTGCTGGAGACCGGGCCAGAGAGCAGGGGCTCAGGAGCAGGCTGGAGAGAGCGAGGGGGACCAGAGTAGCTTGGAATGCCTCCTCCAGAGGAGAGAGCACTGACCCCTGCCTTGACAGGCTTTTATTGTGTTTCTGGGCACATTACATTGAGGGTGGTTTCCACTTACTATGCACAGGTCCTCATCAGGTGATAGACAACAAAGGGGAGGGCATCAAAGGAGGACATCTGCAAATGTAAAGGCAAAAGGGGTTGGGCTGGACTTGAGAGGTTTATCACAAACTTTCAGGAAACCGCTTTGAAGATAATGCAATCTGTGTATGCTTTTTTAGTCCAGGGTAAGAGAGTTTTTTAGCAAAAGCAAGTCTTAACTCTAGGAAAAATGTAGGTCTGATTTATCCATGGGGAAAACCTGTCCACGCACATGGGGCCTGCTTGCCGACTCACTTCTCACTGAGGGTTTTTTAAAACAGTGATAGCAGAACTTCAGGTCCCACGACATGTGGAATGGTTCCCTATAGTTTATAATCCACAATGACATACTCACTTAGGTAACAGGTTGGTGGTAATGTCATTGTAGCAGGAAGTATGAATTATGTTTGTTATTAAATGAAGTGTAATAGTTGTAAATATAGTTGTTATATTATCTCTATATGAATTTAAACTAGGGTCCTGTAGTCTTACACTGACTGAAAAAGTCGCATCAGTGACTTTGTATGCGATTGAATGGCTTTACTTGGTGTGGCTCCATTAGGCCCAATGAGAATGGACAACAGGATGTTAGGGAAAAACACATTTTATGTGAGTCACCATTTCAAAGACAGACTGGCTGATTCAGGTTCTAATATGTTCCCAATTACACAGGTGTTCACAGTGGGGTACAGGAATTGTTGGTAGGTGTTTTTGCTTAGTAAATTTATACATCATTTGAGTTGTTGAACTAGATGGTGGATAAAATGGTGATTATCTTTCTAATTCTGAGAAGCTACAATTACCTGTTCAAATGTATGATTAATCAGTTAATGATTAAAATACACATACCTGTGTATATGTGTCTGTATAGAGGTATAATATATTATCTATCCATCTATCTCTCTAATTATGTTGAACCATAACAACATATACAGGGGTGGCAAAGTAGGTTTACAGTTGTGAGTATGTCAAACACCAAGTTTATCCTTATTATTATTATTTATTAATGATTTTATTATTTTTATACAAATAATTGAAAACCTACTTTTGTCTATATATATGTCTATATATATATATATGAGAGGTATACACACACATATCTTAGATATCATGTGTAAGAGAATGCTCTTGTTTTATACTTAAGAAAAAATGAATCTATAGGATGATCAGATGAATCTGGTATATTCCATCAGGTATGGTGCCTAGAACTTGAGGCTTTTAAATCCTGGATTACTGTTTTTCTCCTCCTCCTCTTTCTCTTCTGCCACCTCTTCTTTTTCCTTCAATGTCATATTTAATGGCTCCTAAAGGACTATAAAATATTTTATTCAGTTAGCCTATCATTTGACATATTTTAAAAATTGAAAATAAGGCTAACTATAATTCATTAGTCAATCAGTAATTATTTTCTCTGCTAGGTGAATGACATTGTCCTACTTTGAAATAAAAACAGTGAATAAGACAGAAAACAGTACCTATCCTCTAGATATAATGAGAATTCTCTGTTGATATAATCAAGTCCAGATGAACAAGATTAAAAATACATGATATCAAAGTCAAGACTTCAGACTACATACAAATTAATAAAAATGAAAATACTATGAATTAGAGCCTATGCAATACAGCTAAAGTAGTACACAAAGGAGAGTTTGTTCTTAAAAACTTGTCAAATAAGAAATGAAAATCAATGTATTAATATTGAATTAAACAAACTAAAGAACATTATAAGTTCAGTAAAAGCTTAATATATATACTAGAAATCAAAACAGAAGAAATTAATAAATTATAAAATAAAAAATAGTAGAACTGAAAATATTAGAGTGGTGGTTGTTCCATGATAAATCTCACATACATTTTTAAACTTATATGTCTACTATGTTTTGTACTTTTTAAAAAGATTTTATTTGTTTATTTTCAGAGAGAGGAGAAAGGAAGGAGAAAGAGAGGGAGAGAAACATCAATGTGTGGTTGCCTCTCATGTGCCCCCTCCTGGGTGCCTGGCCTGCAACCCAGGCATGTGCCCTGGCTGGGAATCGAACCAGAGACCCTTAGGTTTGCAGACCCATGCTAAAGTATACCAGCCAGGGCTGTTTTACACTTTAGACACTTACATTTATATTATTGAATGTTGGTATTATACTTTGAATGTTTATAATGGTGGGAAGAATGACATATAGACATAAAATTACTATCCATAGAGTTTTATCTATTTTTATTTTTTTTAAGATTTTTTATCTATTTATTTTAGAGAGAGGGGAAGGGAGGGAGACAGAGAGGGAGAGAAACAGCAATGTGTGGTTGCCTCTCACATGGCCCTCACTGGGGACCTGGCCTGCAACCCAGGCATATGCCCTGACGGGGAATCGAACCGGGACCCTCTGGTTCCCAGCCCACGCTCAATCCACTGAGCTACGCCAGCCAGGGCTATCCATAGAGTTTTAAATACTTTTCTGTCACAGAATTTTTCCACAACATTTGTATAATTATTTAGAGCTTTTGAATTTTAAGTCAGGCATATTTTGTTTATTTATTTATCTCCTTAAAAATTATTTGTCTGGTATGAACATTTTGATGATTCATTCAATCCATGAACACGGTATATGCTTCCATTTATTTGTGTCTTCCTAATTTTTTTCTTCAGTGTTATGTAGTTTTCTGAGTACAGGTCTTTCACCTCCTAGGTTAGGTTTATTCCTAGGTACTTCATTTTTCTTGTTGCTATAGCAAATGGGATTTTTTTTCTTGATTTCTGTTTCTGATCTTTTGTTGTTGGTGTATAAAAATGCCTTTGATTTCTGAATATTGACTTTGAACTCTGCTGTTTTGCCAAATTTGCTTATTAGGTTGAGTAGTTTTTGGGTAAAGTGTATAGGGTTTTCTGTGTACACTATCATATCAACTGCAAACAGTGACAGTTTTACTTTCTCCTTTCCATTTGGATGCCTTTTATTTCTCTTTCTTGTCTGATTGCTGTGGCTAGGACTTCCAATACAATATTGAATAGAAGTGATGAAAGCAGACATCCCTGTCTTGTTCCTGATCTTAGTGGGAAAGTTTTTGTTTTTGTGCATTGAGTATTATGCTTGCTGTAGGTCTCTCATAGATGGCCTTTATCATGTTGAGGAATGCTCCCTCTACTCCCACTTTGCCGAGTGTTTTGATCATAAATGGGTGCTGTACTTTATCAAATGCTTTTCCCACATCTGTTGATATGATCATGTGAGTTTTGTCTTTCCTTTTGTTTATGTGATGTATTATGTTTGATTTGTGAATATTGTATCATCCTTGCATCCCTGGGATTAACCCCACTTGGTCATGGTGTATGATCTTTTTAATGTATTGTTGGATGTGGTTTGCCACATTGTTGAGGATTGCTATTTTGTTGAGGATTTTAGTGTCTATATTCATCAGCAATATTGGCCTGTAGTTTTCTTTCTTTGTTATGTTTTTACCTGGTTTGGGATTAGGATGATGCTGGCCTCATAAAAAGAGTTTGGGAGTCTTCCCTCTTCTTGGATTTTTGGGAATAGTTTGACAAGGATAGGGGTTAGCTCTTCCTTAAATGTTTTATAAAAGTCTCGAAGAAATTTATAGATTTGATGCAATCCCCGTTAAAATACCAATAGCATATTTCACAGATATAAAACAAACATTTCAAAAATTTATATGGAAATGACTGTGATTATCATCAGCAATTCTGAGAAAGAAGAACAAATTAGGAGGGATCACCATACCTGATATGAAACTATACTACAAGGCCACTGTAATCAAAATATTCTGGTACTGGCAAAAGAACAGGCACATAGACCAATGGAACAGAATAGACCCAGAAATAAACCCAAGCCTCTATGGTACATTAATATTTGACAAAATGGCCAGAAGCATAAAATGGAGTAAAATTAGCCTCTTCAATGTTGTTGGGAGATCTGGACAGCTACATGCAAAAAAATGAAACTCGACCACCAACTCGCAACTTACACTATACACAAAACTAAACTCAAGATGGATAAAAGATTTAAATATAAGTTGTGACACCATAAAAGTCCAGAAGAGAACATAGGCAGAAAAATTTCAGATATTCCACACAGCAATATTTTTCACTGATATGTCCCCTAGAGCAAGGGATAGAAAGGAAAATAATAAACAAATGGGACTATATCAAACTAAAAAACTCTTGCACGGCTAAAGAAAAGATCAGCAAAAGGAAAAGAGGACCAACCATATGGGAAAACATATTTGTCAATGATACTTTGGACAAGGGTTTGATCTTCAAAATATATAAAGAACTCACATGACTCCACTCCAGGAAGACAAACAACCAAATTAGAAATGAGAAAAGGACCTGAACAAAGACTTCTCCAAGGAGGACATACAGAGGGTCCATAGGCATATGAAAGGATGCTCAACGTCACTAACCATCAGAGAGATGCAATTAAAACCACAATGAGATACCACCTCACACCATTGAGAATGGCCATCATAAACAAAGCAACAAACAACAAGTGCTGGTGAGGTTGTGGAGAAAAGGGAACCTTAGTGCACTGTTGGTGAGAATGAAGACTGGTGAAGCCACTGTGGAAAACAGTGTGGAATTTCCTCAGAAAACTAAAGATAGAACTGCCTTTCAATCCAGTGATCTCACTACTGGGACTATATCCTAATAATCTTGAAACACCAATTCAAAAGAACCTATGCACCTCAATGTTCATTGTAGTGCTATTTAAAATAGCCAAGTGCTGGAAACACCCTAAGTGCCCATCAGTGAATGAGTGATACATTTACAAAATGGAATACTATGCAGCAGAAAGAAAGAAGGAACTCCTACTCTTCAGGACAGCATGGATGGAACTGGAGAGTATTATTTTAAGTGAAATAAGCCAGATGGCAAAAGAGAAATACTGTACGATCTCACCTATAAGTGGAATCTTATCGACAAATCAAGTAAGTGAGCAAAATAGAACCAGAGACGGGGAAATAAAGAACAAACTGACAGTGACCTGAAGGGAGGGGGGATGGAGATAATGAACAAAGAAGGGGAAAGGTCAAGTCAAGGAACATGTGTAAAGGACCCACGAGCAGAGACAATGGTGGGGAGGATTGAATTTGGAAAGTTGGGGGTTGGGTAGAGCAGGGTAGAGTAATGGGGGAAAATGGGGACAATTGTAATTGAACAACAATAAACAATTTAAAAATTATTTGTCTGAAACAAATTTCCCTTTTAACTCTGATAGATCTTTTATAGAAAGACACATTTTTACCTATTATTAGAAATTAGAATTCAAGAGTGTTATTCCTTCATGGAATTAAGAAGTAAACTGCACCCTGCAGTCCTTTGTATATTAGCACGGTATTCTGGTACACACGGGACTTTGGTTTTTGAGTACTTACTTTTGTTTCCGTCATCACAATGTCATTCATTCATTCCTTGTCTTTGAGCTATTGTTTTCTCACAGAGTTGACAGTGTATGAATGTTCAAAAACAAACAAAAGCCCCAAATGAACTAATTTTAATTTCTCAAAAAAGAATTCCATCAACATGGTAGGATATTTACTAAGATATAATTATACAATATTAATGAGACATTTAAAGAGTCTGAATAAAAATTGTTTTTCAGTTATCACCGAGATTTTTAAAATGTTTGCACTGTTTATCTATAACAAATACAGTAATAGTGATTGACTACTTACTATGTACCAACCACTATGTAAAGTGACTTATATTCAATATCTTATTTAATCTTTATTTTTTTGATATTTTAATGGTGTATTTTTTTATTCTTCTTTTCTCCTTTTTTATAGTGTCTTCTTTCAAGTATATATGTATTATTGTTGTTTTATAGTATCTTCTGTCAAATATATATATTTGTATATATAATGTATAATTGTTTTATTACACTTGTCCCAATTTTCTCCTGTTGCTCTTCCCTGCTTGGCCCGCCTACCTTGCTCCAGCATCAGGCGTCACCCCCCCACCCCGCCCTCGGCTGTGCAGGTCCGTTCTCACTGTGGGTCATTTATACCTGTTCGTTGACTAGTTCCTTCCCCTTGTTTCCCCTCTTATCTGCCTCCCCCCTCCCCTCTGGTCACTCTCCATCTGTTCCTGATTTCCATGCCTCTGGTTCTATTTTGCTTGCTTGTTTGTTTTATTAGGTTCCTCTTATAGGTGAGTTTAATTGTTAGATTGATTTTGTAATACCCATTTTATAGCTGTGTAAACAGAGACACAGAGTGGTTAAGGTCCTTGCTAAATATTCCTCATCTAGTAAATGGTAGAACCACCTCTTGTTAGTAGAGACTTTCTAAAGACTTTCCCCCCTAACTTTACATCTTTTTACTAAAAACAATATTTAATTGATGCTGTCTCTCTTTTTCTTTTATTTCCCAAGGACAAAAGATCATCTCATTTGTATCATGTTATCATGTAAATGATTTTCAATGTTATCCCGTTCTTGACTCCAAAGAGAAAGATTTAGTTTCCTTGAATCTTTGATAAACCTGGAACATCTTTTGTCTTCTATCTTTTGTCTTGTGTTCAGCTACTACACAAAACAAGACGCTTGCAACACCTAGCATTCCATTTATCTGTTTGTGGCTTGGTGATAGGCACTCATGAAACAGGAAAGATACTTTTAGGAAGTGCCAATGACCTATAACTAGACTTCTCTTTCTTCCACGGGCTATTTTCCTTTTACAACCTTGGTCTTTTTGTCTTAAGGAATTTTTACTATTTGTAATTTCAGTGCATACTTATCTAAGACCAATTTAAGAAAATAGTTCAAAGTTTGTTTGATCTCTGAGGCTTCTCAATGCTTCTTTTCTGGCTGAAGTTAGCTGTGATTATTGCTGTCCTTCACCTTTATTTTCATTTTTTCAAATCATAAAGTTTTCAACTGTGTTTCCTCCTTTTCTCAGAGTTTCTTTCATTCCTTTTTTATTTTTATGCTACTTCTTTCTTACTTGCCCCATCTTCTCTTGTTTTATAATATTTTTCTCATTCCCCTTGTTACTATGTTTATTGCTAGTTGTATAACATCCCATTTTTCTTTCTCCTCTCTTTATCCGCTTTCTATTTTCTTTTGCTTTTGCCATATTTGCTTTCTTTTTTCTTTGTTTTTCATGTTACAACTCAGTTAGCATTTTTCTCTTCTTGCCACTATTTACTATTTAGGCATCATCTATCTTTTTGGGTGAGTCGAGAAAAATGGGGAAAAAAACAGTAGCAAGAAAGCTTCATCTCAACATCTCCATTTTTCTTATTATTTTCTTCTATGTTTAAATGATCATTTTTAATTATTTCAGATTACAAATAGTTGTCAACTGATACTCATATGGTGATAAATTACCTAGGAAATTTAATCAAGCACACACATCTGTGTACTATAGGAAAAAAATTACAAATATATGCCCTAAAGAAAGTCCTTCTCTTTTTCCATTTACTTATAAGAATACTATGGCAAAATTTACTTTGTCTTAAATAATATTCTTTGTTCTTTGCTTTGTTCATTTTCTAGGATTATTCCTAAGATTATAATGCATTAAAAGGGAGCTCTTGGCTGCTAACAGATTATATTATGATACAGCAAGTTCCACGGGGATTTGTTACTTTCGACATTATTTAAAAATAAACTGGATGTAAACAGAGGCAGGCAAACCTTTTTATTATTACCATTTCTATTCTGAAAGCATATGAAACTGACTGGCACTCCTTCACTAATTTGATTTTTTTCTAGCTAATTTAAATGCTGTGAAGGAGAGAAGCGCGGATTCTATTTTTATTGTTGTTGCATCAGCAGTCTTAGCTGCATGGACCCCAGGCACCTTATTAATATTTGTACCTCATACTCCTTCTATGCTCGCTCTACACCTAACACATGTGCTGGAAATCGAGTTGATGCTCTCAGTGATAATTGAGTTAAAAAAAAAACAACAACACTCTAAGCCTCAGAGTGGAAATATCCTCTATGGAAGGATGATGGGAATGGATGGGTAGGATACATTCTGCTTATAAATTGCTCTGGAGGAAGATGGAATAATAATGCTCATAAATGTAAACTAACAATGATAAAAATGACAATTAGTGCTAATAACAATAATAACGATAATGATAAAAATAAACATGTATTTTTTTATTTTTTTTAAAGATTTTATTTATTTATTTTCAGAGAGAGGAGAAGGGAGGGAGAAAAAGCAATGTATGGTTGCCTCTCACATGGCCCTCATTAGGGACCTGGCCCGCAACCCAGGCATGTTCCCCGATTGGGAATCGAACCGGGACCCTCTGGTTCCCAGCCTGCGCTCAATCCACTGAGCTACACCAGCAGGGCAACATATATTGAATATTAGCTAGGTTTTGTGCTAAGTTCTTTATATGAATTTTATTTCTTAATCTTTATAAAAAATCCCACAGAATTTTAAGGAAAACAGTAGCTGCAACTAAGTAACTTGCCTAAAGTCACATATCTGGTAGATATTTGAGATAAATTTTATATGCATTCCTGTCTGCTATCGAGCGCTATATGTCAAGCATTACAAGGGGTCCTTCTTCCCTTGTTAAAACTGTGGGAGTTTTGGGTCTCCCAATTTTGTCATATATTTTAATTATTGAATAAGACAAGATTATAGAATTCTATGAGAAAGAAAAAATTATTGCAAGTTGTGAAAAAATTGAACAAATTCTTCTAGTATCCTCAATAATATATGTACACAAATCAAGCAGAAGAAACTGCTTCTCCTGTTTGTAGCAAATATAACGTATGACACTTCTTTAGATAAAAATCTGTTTTCTAGGAGTTTAGATACTATAAATTTTAGTATATGGTTACATTTTAACTTATCATGATGTGCCATCTAAGAAAGTAATAGCTGTACTATTTATTGCTAGTGGAAAATAACATGTTAGAGACTTAGGCAGAAGCAAAGCAATAGCCGCAAAGATCATGAAGAAAACAAAGAAATCAAGGAAGGATAATTAATTTCCTGTACTATGAAAAGCTAATATTGTTCTAATAAATAAGAATTCCTTTCTATTATTCTGCATACTGTAAGTGCTATGACTTGGTCTACTTTTGTTGTTCATTCTAAAGTGGTATTGCCAGTAGAACTGTGTAAAATAGTAACAATTTTAAGTTCATTTTCATAAAAGTAATTAAACATCATCACTTCTTGTTGAGGCAATAAACCAAACAATAAATGCAGAGAAAAGGCCATCAACACCAACTTTCAATTCAAAATAATGTAACATTAGCATCTTTTGCACCAAGAAATATACATATATAGGTAAACAGCATGAAATTAGTCATGCTTTAATAATAAAACAAAAACTTAAGGGAAAATAGTTCTATTTCTTACAGGTTACAAGAGCTGCAAAGGCATTATTTAAAATACCCGCGGTCATGCTATTATTATTATTTTTTAAGATTTTATTTATTTATTTTTTTTAGAGAGAGAGGAGAAGGGAGGGAGAAACAGCAATGTATGGTTGCCTCTCACATGGCCCTCACTGGGGACCTGGCCTGCATGCAACCCAGGCATGTGCCCTGACTGGGAATCGAACCGGGACGTTTTGGTTCCCAGCCCGCACTCAATCCACTGAGCTACACCAACCGGGCACCCGCGGTCATGCTATTATTAGCTTGTCTTTACTTCAGATAGTTTCTCAAAGATGTGGGAAATATATACTCTTTAAATGCTTTAATTCAGGACAAATTACATCCTTTGGAGAAGTTAAGATGGTTCATAAATTCAAAACTCTGGCTTACCCCAGAGAATAAAGGATAGAGAAAGAATATACTTTAGTGTTGAAATATAAATTACATCTGAAAGCCCATCTACTTGAGGGGATATGTTGCATTTATGGATGGTGTGGAGGAAGAACAAGAAGATAATATGTCCGGATCTTTGATAATTTTCATAAAGTATATAACCTGTTTTTAAGAGATGTTATTTCTGTCAGGCAGAAGTTCATGTTTTGATGGATTTTGTGGTGTAGGCTCTAATGTCGAGACAAATGTTGGTGCATGTGGCTTGTTACCTGATAAGCCTTTATTTTAGAATTGTGGATTTCAAGTTAAACTTTGAAACAGAGGAATTGAGTTTAAATTGCTCTGCTGTCAATTGATGCAAACCTCAACTTTTATGTAGAGAAGAAATATTTGTAGTACACAGTTACATTGAGAAATCCACCTTAAATCTCACCTTCTAGTCTAGCCTTTCCAACATAAGCACAAAAGGAGTATGAAGTTCCTCTTTGCTATTAACACACATACACACTTCATAGTTTTTTAAAAAATATATTGTACAGGGACTATAAGTGTTATCTGAATTTCAATAATTAGTGTTTTGTTGTTTCAATAATTAATATTTGTTAAATAAATGAAATAGACTTTAAAGATGCATAGGCTTTTGTTCTACATATAGAAAATATTAGATTAATTGTCTGTCAGTTACTAACAATAGTCATGATGGTGAGTGTGGCTCTGTGTTTGTAAATGATTACTTGAAATACTATGACATGTTAGTATATGTTTTTATGATTTACTTAAAGATATTATTATTTTCCCAACAAGTTAACCTTGTACAAGTTTTTAAAAATCATTTAACTTTTAGCCCTGGCTGGTGTGGCTCAGTGGATTGAGTGCCAGGCTACAAACGAAAGGGTCACTGGTTCACTTTCCAGTCTAGGGCACATGCCTGGGTTGCAGACCTAGTCACCAGTAGGGGGCGTGCAAGAGGCAGCCATATATTGATATTTCTCTCCCTCTCTTTCTCTCTCCCTTCCCTTCTCTAAAATAAATAAAATCTCCTGGCTTGTGTAGCTCAGTGGATTGAGCGCGGGCTGGGAACCAGAGGGTCCCGGTTCGATTCCCAGTCGGGGCACACGACTGGGTTGCGGGCCCGGTCCCCAGTGAGGGCCATGTGAGAGGCAACCATACATTGCTGTTTTTCTCTCTCTGTCTCCCTCCCTTCCCCTCTCTCTAAAATAAATAAATAAAATCTTAAAAAAATAAAATAAATAAAATCTTTAACAAATCATTGAACCTTTAGGCATCTTCTCTATAAATTTATTTAAATGGGCTTAATTAGAACAACATCTCTCAACCTCTAAGATATGCTGTTTCTCTTGGGAAGCCTAGGCACAAAATCCAAGGGGAAAATGTCTTACCTAACTTTAGAGCTTTAAAAAAATAGGTTTTATTTTTTTGAGCAGTTTCAGGTTCACAGCAAAATCAAGTGGGAAGTGTAGGGATTTCCCATATACCCTCTGCCCCAACACATACAGAGCCTGTCCATTATCAACATCCTGCCAGAGAGGAACATTTGCTACAACTGGAGAATCCACACTGACACGTAATCACCCAAATCCACAGTTTACATCAGCGTTCATTGTTAGTGTTGTACCTCAGTGGATTTGGACAAATACGTAATACCATGTGCTCACCATTGCGGTATTGCGTAGAGGACTCTTACTGCCCCAGATCCTCTGTGTTCCACCTATTCACCTCTTTCCCACACTCGCAACTCCTGACACTCACCTTTTCACTGTCTCTATTGTTTCGTATTCTTCAGCACGTAATGTAGTTGGGATCATACAGTGTGTAACTTTTTTCAGATTGGGTTCTTAATTTAGTAATATGTATTTAAGTTTCTTTCATGGCTTGTCTTTTTTTAGTCTTATCTTTAATTTATTTTTAAATAACTTTATTTTAAAGGCACAGTTAGCATATAATATTTTTTTTAATTTCAGGTATACAACTAACTGATTAGATATTTACGTAACTTAGGAAGTAATCATTACACTAAATCTGGTAACCCATATGACACCATAATTATGACAATATTATTGACTATATTCCCTATGCTGTACTTTCCATGACCACTTTTATAACTGGCAATTTACATATCTTAATTTCTTCCCATTTTTACCCATCCCCCAACACCTTCCCTTCTGACTATCATCAAAATATTCTCTGTATCTATGAGTTTGTTTCTGTTATTTTGCTCATTTATTTTGTTTTGTTAGATTCCTCAGACATGTGAAATCATATGGAATTTGTCCTTCTCTGCCTGATTTATTTCATTTAGCAGAATACCCTCCATATCCATCCATGTTGTTACAGGTGGGTCTTATTTGCTTATTCATTCAGCCAATCTATATCTTTGAATTGGAGCACTTAATCTATTTACATTTAAAATAATTATTGATAGGTATGTAGTTATAGCCATTTTATTACTCATATTTTTATCTCTTTTTTTTCTTAAAGAAAATTACGTTTCTTGTAATACTAGTTTAGTGGTGATGAACTCTTAGCTTTTTCTTGCATGGGATCTTCCATGTCTTTTCATGGCTTAATATTTATTGCTTCTTTTTAATTTTAATTTTTTAATTATGTCTTTAATTTTTATTGTATTTATTTGGGTAACATTGGTTAATAAAATTATATTGGTTCAGGTGTACAATTCAATAATGCATCATTTCTATACTGTATTGTGTGTTCACCAACATTGGTCAAGTTTCCTTCCATTACCATTTATTGCCCTTATATCCTCTTCTACATCCCCTAACTCCCCTTTCCCTCTGGGAATCATCATACTGTCTATGTCTATGAGTTTTTTTTTTCTTTTTGCTTAATTCCTTTATCTTTTTCACCCAGCCCTCCAATGCCTTTCCCCTCTCTCACTTGTCAGTCTGTTCTATAAATCTACGAGTCTGTTTCTGTTTTGTTTGTTCGTTTATTTTGTTCATTTGATTCTATATATGTGACTTTCTCTGACTGGCTTATTTCATTTAGCGTAACACTCTCCAGGTCCATCCATAAGAGAAAAAGAGAAAAATTTCCTCTTTTTTACAGCTGAATAGTATTCCATTGTGTAAATATACCACAGCTTTTTTATCCACTTGTCTATTGAAGGGCACTTAAACTGCATCCAAATCTTGGTTATTGTAAATAAGTCTGCAATGAACATAAAACTGAATAGATTCTTTTGAATTAATGTTTTGTGTTTTTTTGGATATATTCCCCCAAATGGAATTGCTGTGTCATAAGGCAATTTCTTTTTTAATATTTTGAGGTAACTCCATACTGTTTGCCAGAGTGGCTTCACCAATCTGCCTTCCCACCAACAGTGCATGATGGTTCCCTTTCTCCACATCCCCGCCAACACTTATTGTTTGTTGATTTATTAACGATAGCCATTCTGACAGGTATAAGGTTATGTCTCATTATCATTTTAATTTGCATTTCTCTGATAATTATTGATATTGAGCATTTTTTCATATTTTACTTCTGTGTTCTCTATTTTGTTCAGTTGATCTATAAGTATGTTTTTATGTCTGTACTATGCTCTTTTGATATCAGGTAGTGTGATTCTTCCAACTCTGTCTGGGAAGCTCTTTAGGTCTCCTTCAATTTTAAATGATAGCCTTGCTGGATAAAGTAATCTTAGTTGTAGGTCCTTGCTTTTCATTACTTTGAATATTTTATGTCAATCTATTCTGGCCTGATATGTTTTGTTGAGAAATCAGCTAACAGTCTTATGGGAGATCCCTTATAGGTAACTAACTGCATTTCTCTTGCTGCTTTAAGATTTTTTTCTTTGTCTTTAACCTTTGCCACTTTAATGATGACTTGTCTTGGTGTGAGCAAATTTGGGCTCATCTTTTTTGGGGATTCTTTTTGCTTCCTGGACTTGAGTGTCTTTTCCTTCACCAGGTTAGGGACGTTTTCAGTCATTATTTTGTCAAATAGGTTCTTAATCCCTTGCTCTTTCTCATCTTCTTCTCATACCCTTAGGATGCAGATGTTGTTATGCTTCATGTTGTCCAAAATGTCCCTTAAACTATCTTCATTTAAAAAATGTTTTTTTCTCTCATTAGGTATGTTCTGCTACCTTGTCCAAATTGCTGATTAGATCCTCTGCTTCATCCCACCTACTCTTTATTCCTTCTAGAATGTTTTTCATTTCAGATATTATATTTTTCATTTCTGACTGTTTTTTAAATGGTTTCTGTGTCCTTTTCTTGCTGTTAGAGTTCTTACTGTGTCCCTTGACCATCCTTAAAATCATTTTTTGAACTCTATATCTGATAAATCACTTGTCTTTATTTTATTTAGCTCTTTTTCTAGAGATTTCTCCTGTTCTTTCATTTGGGGCCTGTTTTTTGCCCCCCCCCCCCATTTTGGCTACCTCTTGGTGATTGTTCGTATGTATTAGATAGATCTGCTATGACTTCCCATCTTCTTGACGTGATGTTATATGGTATATGTCCTGTGGGGTCCAGTGGTGCAGTTTCTTTGATCACCTGAGATGGGTGCTCCAAGAATGTCCGTTGTGTGAGTCATGTGGGCACTTCTTTTGTAATTGAGTTTTGATTGCTATTGGCCCATTTGTGCTGGAGATTGACCCTCAGGCTGGATGACTGTGAGGATCAACCCCAACAATAGTGTGTGAACTGCTGTGCAGGTGTTGACAATATGAAGTGGAATTTACCTCAGCAGGATTTCTTTGGATATGCTTGTGAAGCTAATTGGATTCTTCTCTGATGTTGTCTGAAACTGGCTACTGTGTGTGTTGGTTCTGGGGCCTTTTGGGAGGGACTATGGTGCAAACCAATGTTAGACACTGTCTATCATTGCCCCCGGGCAACTTGTTTGGAGTTACTAAGTATTCCAGTTTGTAGCTTCCTCTACTGTGCCTGGGTGTGTGTGAAAAGGACCAAGTTGTTCCCAAGGCTGGCTTTTACCAGCACTGGAACTGGAAGCAGGTCAACTATAGTCTCAAGGCACCCTGAAATTTGCTTCCACCTGCCTTTGACTGTTGGCTGCCTGTTAGGCTCAATCATTGAAAGAGCCTCTGTCAGTACTTGAGTTGAATGCAGTGGGCTCTCAGTGAGTCACAAGATAGGGGTGAGTGGTTGATATCCCAGACTGATACAGGTTCAAATTCAGTGCCACTGCTGTGTCTGAGGCTACTCAGCAAATGTCCCCAGAATATACCAATCTAGCTGATACCCACTGGGTGGTTGTACCTTTATGTTGGCGTAGGAGTTCAGGGACTTGTCAGAGTGAGTCAGCAGATTTTCTCAAGCCAAACAGATGAAAATTTGGCTACTTGAAAGGAGGGCTCTGAACCAGTCAGGTGTGCTAGAGAAAAATGTCCTCTTTCTTATAGCCACAAAACTCAGTCTGCCCCAGATTCTGCTAGGAGCCTGAACTCAGCAGGGCAGGTCTACCAGGAATTGGGTGGATGGGGCTAGTGAATTTCCCCTAGGAGAGAGGGATGGAGAAGTGCCAGGCCAATTTGGGAAAAGGTGGAAGAATTAGTCCCCACCCTAGTGCCACACAACTCTATCCATCCCAGATTCTCCCCAGACCGCAGCAGGATGGAGCCACCAGGAGTCAAGAGGGTGGGTCCTGAAGGAGCCTGGAGAGTGGGGCTAGCAGACCTGTGAGCAGGAGTCATCAGTCATGTCATGGTAAAGCGGGAAGAATGGCCCCTAAAAAAATCAACTCAGTCGTTGATACTTCTTGAGTCTGCCCAGACTTCTACACCACAGCCCAGCTAGCTGACTCCTTAGCAGAGTTAAGCTCTACGGAGTGGAGCAGCAGGGAGTCTAGAAGATGGGTTATTGTATCCCCCAAGCTGATGTTATATGAAGGGGAATGCTCCACCCAAGAATGATGGTGTCTGCAGTGTGAGAGAAGAGCTCAGCTCAGGAATCCTGGTGGTTGTCTCTTCAGCACTCTCCCCAGAACCACAAACCCCAGTCTCTCCTCACACAACTCTAGTTCACTCCATCCTCCCTCTGCTGGAGCCCAGAGTGAGTGGCTGTGAATGAAATTTTGTGCATTTTCCATTAAAGAGAATGTCTGTGTCTCTAGTAGACTACCATCTATTTCCAATGGACACAATCCCACTGATTTTCACAGCTAGGTATCATGTAGATGCCTCTTCCTGGCTCTGGTGCTTTGGGCTGAGGAGCCTGTCTTGGAGTTGAGACCCCACTCTTCTAAGGGGAACCTTTGCAGCTAAGTTATCTTCCAGAATTTCAGCTGTTGTCCATGGGAATGGGGCCAGCCCTTTTCACATCTTGGTTCTTCTACCATTCTTGATGTGGCTTTTTCTGTAAATCCTTGGTTATAAGACTTTTCTTTAGCTAGTCTTCAGTTTGTTATTCAGATTGATTGATCTATATTTTAGTTGTAATTTTAATTTGGTCCTGGGAGGAGGTGAGTGTAGCTTCTACCTATTCTACTGCCATCTTGGGTCTTCCAATGACTCATTCCTTTCCAGTACTGAATAATATTACATTGTCTAGATATGCCACAGTTTATTTATCCATCACCACTGAAGGACATCTTGCTTGCTTGTAAGTCTGAGCAATGAGGAATAAAGCTCCTAGACACAGCTGTGTGCCATTTTCTGTGTGGACATGTTTTTAAATCTGTTGAATAAATACCAAGTATTGTGATTTTTGCATCACATAGTATGCCTACCTTTAGTTTCAGAAGGAACTTTCCAACTGCCTTCCAAAGGGGCTGTACTATTTTCCATTCCCACCAGCAATGAATAAATGCTCTTATTGCTCCATATCCTTGCCATTACTTGGTGTTGTCAGTATTCTGAATTTTGGCCATTGCAATAAATGTGTAATGCATCTCATTGTTTTAATTTACATTTCCTTGATGACATATGTTGTACAGCATCATTTCATATATTTATTTGCCATCATATATCTTCTTTGCTGAGATACCTGTTAATGTCTTTAGCTTACTTTCAATCAGGTTGTTTATTTTCTGATAACTGAGTTTTTTTAAAAAATTTTATTTATTTATTTATTTATTTATTTTTTAAGATTTTATTTATTTTTAGAGAGAGGGGAAGGGAGAGAGACATAGAGGGAGAGAAACAGCAATGTATGGTTGCCTCTCACATGGCCCTCACTGGGGACCTGGCCTGCAACCCAGGCATGTGCCCTGTCTGGGAATCGAACCGGGACCCTTTGGTTCCCAGCCCGCGCTCAATCCACTGAGCTACACCAGCCAGGGCTATTTATTTATTTTTTAGAGAGAGGGGAGGGGAGGGAGAAAGAGAGGGAGAGAAACATCAATGTGTGGTTGCCTCTTGAGTGTCCCTGACTGGGGACCTGGCCTGTGCCCTGACTGAGAATTGAACTGGCGACCCTTTGGTTCACAGGCCAGCATTCAATCTACTAGTCCACACCAGCCAGGACATGATTATTGAGTTTTAAGAGTTATATACAGGGAGGACAAAAGTAGGTTAATAGTTGTTCATACACAAAGTAATACAATAGTTAGTAAATAACAATACAAGAATATACTCTATGTTTCACATCCTCACAGCTGTAAACCTACTTTTGCCACACCTTGTGTATTTTGGATAATAATAGTCTATTATCAAATGTCTTTTGCAAATATTTTCTCCCAATCTGTTGCTTGTCTTTTTATTCCCTTGACAGTATCTATTGCAGATAAATGAAATATATTGCTTTTAATCATTAAATCTCCCAAAGAAATAACTTCTTCAATCTTTTCTTGGACACAGAATGAGTTTAGTTTTCATTTCTTCTCATTTGCTGAAATATTTTTTGAAAAAAATATTATGTTTTGTTTTAATTCTTAGGGTGTAGAGAGGAAGGAGATAGAAGGAGAAAGAGGGTGAGAGAGAAAGAAATTGATTTGGGGAAATAAAACAGAAAACTCAAAATGCTAATAGTAATTATGAATTTAATTATGGGTGATCTAAAATTTTTCTACATTTTTATAATAAGTATATTTTATAGAGAAAATTTACTAAAATTAAAACATTCTGGGAAAATGGACAGAGTTTAAAGCATCTTTTATCTAGAGATAAGAAAGAGTTATTATATATCAGTGTTATCCAATAAAATATAATATAAGCAAACAAATATACTTTTAAACTTTCCAACAGCCACATTATAAAGGTGTAAAGAAACAGGTGAAATAAATTTTAAACAATATAACATTTAATTACATATATCAAAATATTATCTTTTTAATACTTAACATGTAATCAATATAAATTTATTAATAAATTATTTTATATCCCTTGAATTTTTGGTAATAAGTTTTGAAATTGAGAGTGTACTTTTATGCCCTGACCAGGTGGGTCAGTTGGTTGGAATGTCATCATATACCCCAGAAAGTTGTGGGTTCAATCCCCAGTGTCTGGGCACATATTGGAGGCAACCAATGGATGTTCCTCTCTCTCTCTCTCCCTACTTCGTCTCTCTCTCTAAAAATCAATAAACATATCATCCAGTGGGGACTAGAATGGAAGAGAGAGGGAAAGAAAGAAAGAAAGAAAGAAGAAAGAAAAAAGAGTATACATTTATAGCATAGCACCATTTGGACTATACATTTATATTGGAAATATATGAACTATATTTACATTTCATAAAATTTACATTTGAAAAAGTGAATCCACCTACCCAGGTTGTTTCAAATAGACTTTAAAATTTCAAGTAAATGAATCAAGTACCAAGAATAATTTGCCTTTAATATTCACATCCATGTTGACAATACTCATTCATTTCTTTCTGTTTTTTTTTTTTAAGATTTTCTTTATTTATTTTTAGAGAGGGAAAGGGAGGGAAAAAGAGAGATAGAGAACCATCAATGTGTGGTTGCATCTCACATGGCCCCCACTGGGGACCTGGCCTGCAACCCAGGTGTGTGCCCTGACTGGGAATCGAACCTGCGTACCTTTGGTTCGCAGCCCATGCTCGATCCGCTGAGCTATGCCAGCCAGGGCTCATTCATTTCTTTAGAAATGATTTGACCTTGAAGAAAAACATATCACTGTCAAAGAAAATTGTTCTAAATTAAGAAAATTTACTAATTTTGTGTCAACCCAGTACATGAACTTTGAATGATTATTGCATAAATTTAAAAGAAAACCTAAATTTATCAATGTCAGCAAAGCATTCATCAAATTTTTCTTGTTATTTTGGCAGCCGATTTAAATAATGTTCTCAATTAAATTAAAGTTTTCTGCAAATTGATACTTGTTAGAAAAATATGGTAAAACATTGTTATTAATTTTTACTGTGAGAAATTCAATTTCAACATAAATCCCTGTAGTTCTCTGGCTAGGTCATAAACCAACTTTTCTTTGTAACTTTAAATTTTGCACACTCATATGCAGTGTGATATCAATGATAAAGTTAAACGGCACTGGCACTTTCTTCTTTCTTTATTGAATGGTGAGCATTTCTTTTCTTTGAAGAAATTTTGAAATGGAATTGCCAAAATAGTAAATCTTTGTAAACTCATTCAGTGCTCAACCAATGAGCATTGGCAGAAAGAAAAAAAAA